>JAQGCS010000074.1:0-38800 GCA_034702105.1 Fuscozetes fuscipes
GGGGGTATACCTGTAATGTTAAATTTTTTCAAAATTCTAGGGGGGGGGGGGTAAAGCCAAAATTTTCGATTCTAGGGTGGGTAAGACCCATACCCCCTTTGGCATCCCTGGTTTGACAAGATTATTGATTTCCATATATCGCGCTCTTAGTTCATAAACCAATAATCTAGCTCAGTTTGAGTCATGTGATTAGTTTGTTTACATGAAGTGAAACTAAACTCAAAGTCGGTTCTGATCAGTGTTTTTCCCACCCAAAGGTTTTTCTGACTCTGCGAAATGCAGTAAAAATACAAAAAAGGGTAATATAGTTTCGCACAAAAAAAGGTTTAGCATTCAACCCCTTAATAAAAATTAAACTAATTTATATTTTTAAATTGAAATTGAAAAACAATTATTAAAACAAGTTCGGATCAAACCTTATTTCCACTACATTTACATCATTTATTAATTTCTAAACAAATTGAAATTTCCATGAAAAATAGCCGTTTTACGCGCATTTTTGAATAATTTATTCCTATCTTTCTTCAAGGTATATCCTTGTAGGCTAATCTTACGCCAATTTTTCCCATATAAATTATATAATTTAAGAAAAAAACGCTCGTATTTTTAAAAATTAAAATTTTATTCGTTAATATATCGATTAAAGGTCGACTCTCTAGGGCATCTTTGATTATATTATAAAACTAATAATGCATCATGATTATTTAACATACAATCATTTCAAAAGCGAATGACCATTAAGAAAATCTTTATAATTTTTTAATTTGTTAAACCGAATTTCTAAATTTCTTCACTAAAATATTACAGAATAATATCAAATTTTGAAGCATTAGAGACTAAATGATCTTATTATCATATAATCTTATAATCATATTCAAAAAGATCACACCAGAGCTCGAATGCCTTTTAAGCTGCCCAAATCACTTATCAAAAGTCACCTATACTTAAAAATAAAGTTGCTAGGAGCACTCAAAGTCAAACAATCGGCGTCTATATCTCAAAAACCATGAGATAAATTTATGAAACCTTTTTTTAAAATTTCTATTACTAAAATGAATTATAGTTACCTTTAAATTTTTTTGAAAAAATCTTTATATAAATATAAACTTTTGAAAATTTTTCTACATAGCCTCACATGAGTTTTTTGAAATTTTAAATTAAAAATATGTATTTCTTTAACAATTTTTATTAGTTTTTATATTTCATTAATTATTTAAATGTATTAAAATTTCAAAAAAAATCATATCAGAATATGTAAAAATAATATTCAAAATTATGTTTTAAAAATATTAATGAAAATTATATTTTTTCAAAAAATTTTCAATAGTAATCTTAGTTTATTTTAAGTTGAGTAATTTATAAAAAAGATTTTATAAATTTATCTCATGGTTTTTGAGATTTGGACGTCAATTAAGTCTGACTTTGAATGCTCCTAGCCTTTTTATTTTAAGAGGTGGGTTACTTTTGAAAAGTATAATGAAAGCATTAATTGAACTCTGATGTGATATTTTTGAATATTAGCTATATTCTCCTAGCTTTGAATTCTCGGGTACAAAGAAAATTAAATATCATCTTGATAGTTTTTGCAGTTAGCTTTTGTTTTAAAATTCGATATGATCCTGTTATATTTTTGTGAAAAAAAATTTTAAATTGGTTTACCAACTCAAAAGTTATAAAGATTTTCTTAACGGTCTTTCGCTTTTGAGTTGATTGTATCTTGTCAGATTTAAAATTATTTTAACATTGATATCGAATAAAAATTAATTCATATATTATCAATGATTTGCCTGATTTTACTTTGTAATCGTTGCTGGTATTATTTTAGTTAACAATGCTTGTTCTGAAATGAGTGAATACTAATGAGTTTGACGTCACGAATAAAGACCAAAAGCGCCGAAATACAGAGAGTCAGAAAAACACTGGTTCTGATTCAGAACTTCTGAATGTCATTCATTGTCGGAAGTGTTGGCAGATCTGTGATAAATGTCCGTAACTTTAGTAAAGTTGTTTCCATCAGATCTAAAAATATGTTAAAAATCGATCGAAAGCCTCAAAATTTTGATTATTTTCTTGTTTTGGACTTCGAGGCCACATGTGATCGACCGAAGCAATTGGATCCGATGGAAATCATTGAATTTCCGGTCATTAAAGTCAATGCAAATACATTTAAAGCCGAAGAAGTGTTTCATCGATATGTGAAACCCAAACATAACCCAAATTTGACTCATTTTTGTACTCAATTGACCGGAATTATCGACGAAATGATAGTAAATGAACAGCATTTCGATATTGTCTTAAATGACTTTAACCATTGGTTGCATTCAATTGGACTCATTAGTGATGACTTTCAAAGATGCCTAAAACGGTTCGCTTTTGTGACGTGCGGTGAATGGGATTTACAACTAATGCTTCCAAATCAATGCCAACTCTTAAATCTGAGAATTCCTCGTCATTTGAGGACATGGATTAACATTAAGAAAGCCTTTGCTTCTCATTTCAATTGTTGGCCAAAGAGTCTAAGTTTTATGTTAGAAGAGCTCAAAATTGAACCAATCGGAAGACTTCACTCAGGAATCGATGACTGCCATAACATTGTACTCATTATGAAAGCGATGGCAGACAGAGGAGTAGTCTTCAAAACTACCAGTTCTGAGTGGTAGACAACTGGTGGACAACTCTTTAGTTTTCTTTTATAAGTTATAAGTCATAACTTTTTATTTTAATTCAAACATTAATTGAAACAAAAACTTTTGTATTAAATTTTTATATGAATTTAGTTAAAAGATAACAAAAAATAGTTTAAATCAATTATTTATTTGTTGTTTGAATGGCGCGGAACTGATCGAAGATATAATCGGAAATGTTTTCGACAATAAGTTTGCGTTTGAGACCAGAGAAACGGATAAATATTTCCAAAAACTCTAACGTATTGTATGCCTCAGAAGGCATTTCACTCAACTTCGGCAAAGAACTGAAAACACATTATTAATAATTATTTTAGTTTAAGCCGAGAGTCCTTTGAGACATACCTTTGAGCTGACAGTTCTGTTTGTGAGCAAACATATTGAGCACAGTATGCGATAAACTGATCGGTAATATTCTCGTGAAATTGTCTCAAAAACGTAATCATTCCTAAAATATATGGCAAACCATCGGATGAATCGCTTCCTTTTCTTAATGTCATTCCATTTATGGCCTTAACATAAATGAATTTTGAGATTTGGCTCACATTCAAAATGAATAAAATCAATTCCAAATACGGCGGCGCTCTTGAAGTTATGTAAATCTTATGACAAGTTTAATGAAATTGAATTAAAATTATGGAAAACAATTAATTTCCTGTTTATAAACCTTTGAGAGAGGGTCCGAAATGCCCGTCCATTCTAAATAACTGGTCAATTCAAAGAGCAATGGCGTGTCTTCTTTGAGGAATGGTTTGTTAGTTGTGTTGCAGTGTTTTTCCAAATCAGTAATAATTGCACTGAAAAGATCAGAATTGAAGTTTGTTTAGAATTGAGAGATGGCTACAGAGATGTTGTACTCATTGAAAGTGTGCAGAGCACTCGCCAAATGTCTTGACTGGAATTTGCAGCTCGTATTGAGTTCGTGAGCGATATTACACCGAATTATCTGCATTTGTCCGATACGTGCGATCGCATCAAAAACAACAGTCAATACTTTTGGCGCTTTAGTCAGCGCTGTTCCAAAAACCCGATTTAAGTGAATGGCTTTACATTCAAATCAAAGTTTTAGAAATAACTTTTGAAAATGTTTTCAAAAACCTGTAATTTTGCCATTAATTGCCTCCAAATTTTCATTGATATCCAAAAGGATTTGCGGCCAAACTTTGTCTTTAGTGAAATGTCTGTCCAAATATGCGATAATACTTTGCATTTCAGTAACGATCATGAATGAGATGAGTCGATCTAAACCATTGATTCCTGCCGTTCCGATGCTTTTCATCAGTAAAGGGAATAGTTTTGAATCGACGACTTCAGTGTGAGTCCTATTGTCATACCAAGTGCTCATAGGATGTACGTATATTGTCATTTTGGGATCAGTCATCCGTAATATTTCTCGAGCGAGTCGTCCAATGAAATTGACTGAATAGGGATCCAAAGGAATAAACTTTGGAATTGGGATCGTCTTTGACTGATAGACACTTTGCCAGTCCAACACCTTTTGGCGCATAAAAGCATTGCACTCCTGTTCGACATTATAGTTGACAATACGACTGACCTCCTGCTGCCACATCTTTAAACCATATATGCAGACATAATCTTGTATATATTCGAAAGAACGCCGAAAACCATCCATAACTTGAGCTAAAGCTTTGAGTTTTGGCACTAATTCGCTGGTCTTGGCTTTTGAATTAAAAACCAATCCTTTGTGCACAGCATTAGCCGTTTGTATGACAAGTTCTCTTCGAATTCCATCCTCCAACAGTCTTTTTGGATCAATTTGAATGATTCCGACCAGAGTTGTCTTCATTGCGAGAATTCCTTCAGTAAAGACAGATATGGAATGAGTGAGTTTTGCCACTTCGTGTCTCTCTTCGAGTTGAGAATAAGCTTTCAACTGGTCTTTCATCAAACGAGTCGGCAGTTCTTTGATATGATTTGTTTGCAATTCTATTATTCGAGACATAAGACTAAACATTGTCTCAGGAATTATGTGAAGAACTTTACGGACATAAGACACTAATTCTGATGAATAATATTGAGAAACAGACACTAAGTCAGGACTTTGGGCCTGGTTTATCCGAAGGAGAGGCATATCTAAAGCTGAGGCTAACTTTAGAAAAGTGGCTCTTAATTTAATGACTAGAGTTGGGTCTCTTTTTATGCCAGACTGCATATACCGAGTGAAACATGAATCGATTATTCTCCAGGCATATGACAGGTCACCCACTATTTGCAAAGTTATGAGTACTTCTTCTTTAATGCTCTGTGTTTTGATCATACAGTGCAACATCTTCTGAGTTTCACTCAGGAATTGTCTCACTTGAAGATTGCTCTCCAATTGATGGAATTCTTGCACTTCTTCGAGAGCCTGAATTAATTGAATAGTTTTCTTATTGGTTACATTTGTTTCATCGAAGACTAGAGAATCGATTTGTTTAGACATTTCAGTCAACCAATGCTCCAAATTTGTATTCTTTTCAATTCGAGTCAATGGTTTATTACCAGAAAAGACTTCCGCCAACTCTGATATTCGTTCAAAACTCTCTTTTTTACAGAAATTCCATTTTTCCTGTTTATCGACCAAAAGCTGTTTATACATGTCTTTGATCTTTAGCTCAAACTCAGCGGTATTTAGAAGTAATTGAAAGACAAGTAACGGATCGTATTTACTCTCAATTATGACTAAATCTCTGAGTTGTTTACACTTTTTTGCCACAGAATTAGATTCATTGATATTGTGATAACAGGTGTGAAGCATTAGCCACCGAAGAGTGACATTACATTCGCGAATAACATTCATTAGTTTTGTTACGTTATCTAAAACTACTTCCTCAGTGAGCGCACCCTCTTTAAGGAGTTGTTGTAATTGTGGCAAAAGACTCATAATTTTTGACTGATGTCTATTTGAATAGTTTTTAATATTTTTTGCTTCAACTGTATTATTTAGGGCCAGTTTGGCGGCTCTGTATGGCTCCCATTCATCGACCAAATTGACAATTATTCCCATATAAACACTGATAACCCAATTGTCTGCGAAGAACTTATCGACGATCTCTCGCATCGCCGCCGACTCATTGTTAAGTATATCCGGGGAAAAATAGAGAGCTATATAAAGGAGAACAGCCTGAGTGACCAGAGCCACGCTTCGATGTTCGGGTTGTGGATATGCACTGCTCTGGTTATAGATGTCATCGGAACGCAAGCGTCCGATCACTAAACTCACAAAATTGGGACGAATTTGTGCTCTTTTGAAGTAGTCTTCCGGATAATTAATGGCTCGCTTTCCAATCGGCGTATATCCGGTACTTCTTAGAAGATTACAGACATCATCGATATTGGAATCAGATGTCGATCGCTGAGCGCTGTATCGATAATAAGAAACGAGAATCCGTTCCCTCACTATTCCATCTATTTTCTGGTCGACCACCAAAAGCATTGCTCCGCAAAGATATAGTGCTTCACAAACTAATTGTTTTCCATCTGTATTAAGAAGAACCGATTCCAGTGTTTGTTGGATATAAGTTCCTTCTTCGAGATCATCGACATATCGGTTCAAATCCACAGAAAATTTGTGGACACTTTCAAAGGCCAAATAAAATCGTGTCAATATATCTATGTAATTCTCACGGAATTCTTCATCTCTATCAAGAAGTTGAGGATTTGACTCAATTTTGTTATCATAAGAGTCGGATGTCTTGAAATAACTGAAGTCAAAGATGACTTCTCCGTATTTGTTTTGATCAGATTTGGTGTCCAATCGGAAGACATTTGGCACCACTTCTGAAAGCCGTAACAACTCAGCGATAATTGCATTGCCCCTGGACACCAAACGTAACAGATTTTGACCGCAATTGGATTCCAAGAAATCATTCATTGTTTGCGATAATTGTAATTTAAATCACATTTGACTCAAATAAATATCAATGAAAACAATGTTTCAAACTTTAGAGTAAAACACAGAACCGCCTACTCTTGCATTCATTCACTCAGAACTCTGTACAGGTATTTGAAGAGTAGTTTTGCATCAAACAATCATGCTCATTCACATTACTTATCATATGATTTATTCAATTTTATACCTTTGATATGAATATTTTCTAACAATAAGATAATAATTGGATTAATTTGCTTACAATTAATTTAAATTGATTTGAGTGTATATCGACTACAAACTTATTGCTCGCTTTAAAAGTCTGAATTGGGTTTTAATTTTAGGAATGTTTTGATTGGATTAAGTGATGTGTGATGTCATAAAAGGGACACTCATTGAGGCGTTTCCTTTGATTATCTTTTTGTTTGAGCCCTAAAACCAAATCCAAAACTAGTTTTGTTGTCAACTATTAAGTAATCGTTGAATAACTGATTCATTGAATTAACAAAAAGTTAATCACAAATAAAGGCATAAAATCAATAAAAACATAAATTTGTTTAAAATCATAACAAAAGCAAAGCTTTTGGAAAGTAATCGACTTTTGAGAATATCTGACTGATTAGTGGCCACTAATAATGTCGGGCGACAGTACAGTGAGACGGGCCACTCACGCCAACAGTTGGTATACTGGATCTGGTAATCCATTGATTTGATTCAATTTGAATGACTTCACTAATAATTTGATGCCATTTTGCGAACAGCGCGAGAACTTCGCCATCAATTAGAGAACTGGTTATCGGCTGCGGGCCCTCCAACCCATGGTCCGGCCCGAGCCATAATTGCGCCGTAAGTTCACAATTAGTCTAATTGAGGGCAAAATATATAATTGTTTGCGATTACAGTCACGCAGGTTATCAGTATTGCGGTTCTTGTGCTGCCTTTGCCTACAAAGAAGTCTCTCCCACACAAGTGTTAGTCATTTATTGAATAATGGATTAAATTTTAAAACCACTAATTGATTGCTTCAAAAGTAAGCGAGTCTTCATATTGGGTCCGTCACATCACGTAAGACTGGGTGGGTGTGCACTGTCGCCCGCAAAGGTCTATAAGACTCCGTTATATGATCTGAATATCGATCAGAAAAGTGAGACAATTGATGTCTTATTTCAATAAATTATATTTAAATGAATATATAGTTTACGGCGAACTGTACGCCACTTCGATGTTTGAGGAGATGACTTTGCATACTGATGAAGACGAGCACAGCATTGAAATGCATTTGCCATTTGTGGCCAAAGTAATGGAAGGCCAACAGTTCACAATCGTTCCCATTCTTGTGGGTTCGCTCAACAGCGAGAAAGAAGGGCTTTACGGCAAACTATTGAGCAAATATTTGGCTGATGAGCAAAATCTGTTTGTCATCAGCTCCGACTTCTGTCACTGGGGGGCCAGATTCAGCTACCAATACTACGATAAGGGCTCCGGAGATATCTATCAATCCATTAAGAAATTGGACGAAACCGTTAGTATTTTCAAAGTTATTGATTTGCTTTTAATTCGTGTAAATTGAAAGGGAATGTCAACCATCGAGAAACTGATTCCTTCGGGATTTACCTCCTATTTGAAGAAATATGGAAATACTATTTGCGGACGACATCCAATTGGAGTACTTTTGAATGTATGACTGCCTCTAATTCTTGAGTGAAATTATTCAAATGAATGATCTGTTTTTAGGCCGTCCAGACATTGAATGAGGCTTCGAATGGAGGGAAGGGTGCGCTCAAATTCCTTCATTACTCGCAATCGAGTCAATGTATATATATGTCTGACTCATCCGTGTCCTACGCGGCCGCGAGTCTTAAATTCGATTGATTTGAATCCAATGGGAATAGCATTCAATTATTTGTGCCTCAAATCAAATCAATCGATTCTACAAAAGAGAATTAAGTCTTCAGTTTCTTATTTTATGACTAATTTGTCGGCTTATCTCCAAAATTGCATTTTAATCACACAATAAATATAAATTAATTATGGTTTAAATCAATTTTAATATTTTTTATTTATTATAAAATGAAATGAAAAATGAATTTTTGTGTATTTATAATAATTTTTATAATAAATTCAGTTTTAATCAATTTAATTAAATAAATGAGAGAATAGGGCATCCATTTGAAAGACAGACCAGTCGTTTCAAAAGTACAAAATTCGAGTTCCATTCGATATGAGACAATACTGTGCTTTCAACAAATGAAAGCTATGTTTTCACAGATCAGTTCATAATCACAAGTTTCTCAATAAAACACTTTTGGTTCGCAATCAATGAATTAATTAAATTTATTTTGTACTCAAATTTAATTATTAGTTTGAGTTGTGATCATTGGAATTGATTAGTGTCTCATTTTGTTTGTCATCAGAATCACATTCTTTTGTGGCTTTTGTGTTGCGCTCAATGTGTGGGTCGGTGTCGATCTCCAAATTAGGTTCGGACTCACTTTCTTCTAAAGAGTTATCTCTTGGTTTATCACTTTTATCGTTACTATTATTGTCTTCACATTTGCCACTATTTTCATTTTGCAATTCTCCCGATTTGTTGTCTTTCTCTAACTTTTGTTGGTCTTGTTTATCACTTTTTGCCGGTTTGTCCTTTTTGTGGTCGTCCTCTTCATTAAGATTTTCGAGAACATTTTCGACCAAGCTCTTGATTTCTTTATTCTCGTGTTCGTCATCATTCATGTCGATATCGACTGTGATGGGAGAGTTTGCGATTGTTATCTCAGTCTTGGACTCTATCTTTGAGATAAGAGGTTTGTCTTTTCTATTCCTGGCCTCTTCGATGACTTTCATCAATTCTCTGCAGTGATATTTATGTGCAGTCTTTTTATTTAATGGAATCAATTTAACGAATGTATTGCTCTTAAGTTTTGGATCTTTATATGGATCTCCAAAATATGTTCTTTTCTTTCGAGGAGGAGATGAAGATGAGTCTGAAGAGGAATAGATTCTTGTTCTTTTCTTGTGTTTATCCTTGTCTTTCTCCCGGCCCCTATCCTTGTCTTTGAGTGAACCTTTGTCACCCTTCAGATCCATCGTAACATCTTTGAGACGGAATCTTTCAGAAATGGAAACGTGATTGGATTTGCTCTTCTTATACTCTTCGCGTTCCTTTTCCCGCTCTTCCTTTTCGCGTTCCTTTTCTTTTCTTTTGTGTTCTTCTTCTCGTTTTCGTTTTTTGGCTTCCCTTTCTTCTTTTTGTTTCTGTTCCTCTAACTTTCTATTCTTTTCGATCTCTTTCTGTTCTTCATCTTTCATTCGTTTCTTTTCATTTTGCGTGTGTCGGCTCAAAGCCTTTCCTTTGTCTGTATTCCACTTATGCTCGTAATCCATATTAAGACATATGAATCGCTAATTGGATCACAAATTAATCAAATATTTCTATTAATCGTAACTCACATTATAAATGCGGTTATGTTTTGCTCCTTTCATGTGTTCCTCAGCCATAAAATTGTCGGCCAAATAATCCTTACAAAGCGGACAATAGTAACCTCTCAAAGGAATCAGGAATTGAACGCCTTTTTCATAATAGAAATAAATTTTAGAAAATTAGTGAATAAAGTATTTGACAGACCTTTGATAGCAGTCTTAGTTTTGACTGATTTTTGGTATGGATTCTGTTCTGCTACTGGCGCTCGTTTAGGCTTTTTCCAAGGCTTGAGATCATTGTTGGCTGTACTCCAGTGATCTTTGGTGTGCAAGTGCTCGAAGAACTCATTTATTTTAAGCACCATTTTATCACAATCGCGACACCAGTGAGAGCCCGGATCGTAGTACTCCTTCGTTGAATTCTCATATTCGTATTCGTCTTCTTCGTCCTCCTCTTCTTCATCTGCAGCTGTTGTTGTGATCATTGAATTTTGAAGGAGTTGTGCCTCATAGTTATGAGGCTTATCCACGTCAGGCATGCTTTCAATGGCATTGTCCATGGACTCCTTAAGCATCTTTTGGTATTGTCGAATTCTTTTATCAATTTCAACTCTGAACTTGTTCACTTCTTCCAGTTTGCGTTTGATGTCTGCCTGCATTGTTCTGAGCTCCAACATAGCCGGGTCTCTAAAGTCATCTCTGTTACGCCTTTTGTTCCGTAATATCTCTCCCTCTCGTAAATTAGATTTTTCGAGAATAGTCTCCAAATTCTGTGTCTTCTGAAAGTACTGTTCTTTCAACTGATGATTAAACAAACGAATCAATCAAAAAATCAAAATTCAATTCAATACAAACAGTAATCAAATCGTCCAAAGAGTTGACGCCTTGAAACAAAACCTCCATCTTTTGCGCCCAAAGTTTTTCTTCGATTTCTTTCTGTGTGAGCGCTTCATCTGAATAAGGGTCGCGACCATAAGAACCTCCACTTTTAACACTGTTTACACTTGGATTGGAGTTAGGACGATAAGACGAAGAAGAAGTAGGAGTTGGCGTATAAGTTGGTGTTGGAGTGTAAGTTGGAGTTGGATTATAACTCGGGGCCTGATTTGTGCTGTATTTCGGATTTCTGTTCTGTTCATAGCTTTGATTTGAGGCAACACTTGGATTATAGTTTGGTTGCGTCGGTTTCACAGTCGATGGCATCGGAGCGTATGGGTTAGGAGTTGGCGGCATTTCCTTTTTCACTGGATTCGGTGGCAGTCCGGGAGGAGTATAATTGGCTCTGGAGGACGCACCATAACTGTTGTCAACATTTGGACTGTCTCTATAGTCACACCGATCATTGTATCCTTTGTTTGTCTTGTTGTTGTCGTATTCCCGACCCTCCGGTCTGTAGTTAATGTCCGGAGAGTTCTGATAAGGACTTCTATTTGTCATTTGTCTGTCCCTATCGTTGGTTCGGGGGTCACCAGAGGTTTGGCGCCCAATGCCGCGCGAAGAATACATCGTTTTACCGACAAATTGGTCCAATTGAAGACTTCAATTCCAACTGATTTCTTAATACTATTAAACTAATAAATTAATGAAAACAAAACGCGATCTTTAATACATTGAATGATAACTAATTGAAATTATTCTCAATTAATATAAAAACAAATCATTTCTGCAATAAATCGATGAATTGTTTTACAAATCATTTGTTTGCAAATAAATGTCAAACAATTCAGAGATGGCGTAAAGCAACACTCGTTTTATTGACCCCAAAAACTTTACTTAACTTATTTATTCTTGTTAAACATCAACTTTTCAAAGTATTAGTGATTAAACATGCTCATTTTTAATTTTCAAATGATTTTTCTTTAATTGAAGTACAATTTTAATTAGTTTTCTTCAATATTATTGCATTTAATTTGGTTTTACACTAATATAAAGTGCAAACCCTTTACATATAAACATAACGTTATAAGCGATGCATTTATTAATCTTTGAAAGCAATCACTGAATTTGAATTATTTGATCTGTTCTTCAAATATTAATTTAAAGATGATGTTCACCGAAGTCGATGTCTTTATTGGTAATAACACTTTAATTGACCCCGATATTTATAAATATTGGTTAGACGGCTATACAGGTAAACATTAAATGTGGGCTTTTCTAAAGTTAAGGGCTTATTGTGATTATGTGTTCAGCACAAGAGGCCGCCATTCGAGTTCGGGAAAAAGAAAAGTCCGTTTTAGGAAACGTCCACGAAGATCTTGTCATAAGTGACATATTAGATCAGTACAGAACATTCCAAATGATCGAAAAGCTATTACCGGCTCCGACCCAACTGTCAGAACAGTGGACTTTCCAATTGACTCCAACCACTCAAAGAATTTTAGTCGAAAAGTATTATGATTTCGACGATTCAGTCATTAGAGAAATATTAGGCAAAAAGCTTTCCGGACGTAACCGTAAAGACTTGGATGACGTGAGTGACAAGACGTCGATCGGCATAAAGAGCTGTAGGCGTCAGTTCGATAACGTGAAGCGGGTCTATAAGGCAGTCGAGGATATGTCGGGAAACCTCTCTCTTAATATTCAGACCAATTTCCTTCTGCCCAAAAATTTGGCGCAAAAATATGCGGCCGTTGTTTACATCGCAAACAATCGGTTTGAGACAAACAAACGAAAACTCCAATACTTGCAATTCACTGATTTTCTCCACTGTTCCACCGAAATGATGGCCAACTGGTCCTGTGTTAACCCAGAATGTAAATATGAAGAGACTGCTATGGATATCGATAGAGAATTCCTTCAGAATTTACGGGAATTAAGAGTTCTATTGGAGAGGGAAGCGATCGATGAACACAAGACTCTTGTGATGAGAATATTGAAGAATAAAGTGTCGGATCGCAAATACGCTGATATCGACTCTATGTTCAAAGTAATTGCAAACTTCTCTCTCATTACAATCATTTGAATTACGACTGATTGGAATAATTCCTTCTTAGAGTCTGTCCCGAAATGTGATAAACATAGCCTATGGTCTGAATCATAGCAAAGAAATGCGAGATTTGTTTCTAGATATCGTTGAGAAGATAATAGAGCCGTCAAAGTCTGCAAAATTGTCGAATTCTGATATCAGTCTACTGATGACTCTTTACAAAGAAAGTCCTCAATTTATGGAACCATTCAAATCGTAAGACAACATTCATTGCTTTCTCATAATCTTATCCATAAACTAATGGAAAAACTTTTGGTTTATCTTCTTTAGGAACAAAGAATTGCTTAATGTTTGGGAGAGATTTATGAATACTTTCAACAGTTGTGTATTAAAAATGTACCGCTAATTAACTCTATCTTTAATCTAATCATTAAATAAATATTTATTTCAATTTATGTCAAGAATTTTCTTAATTTCTTATTTCATTTAAAGCATAGACTTCTCCTCAAATTTGTAGTCATTTTTCAATAAAATTAAAAATTTTGTTCGAAAAACATGTCTTCAATCACTTCTCTTATTGTGAGAGACATTCGATTTCCCACTTCTTTGAGTGGCGATGGATCTGATGCTATGGTAATGTTAACAATAAAAGAATTGTTTGTCATTTTTATTCTTACGAACAGCACACGGATCCGGACTATTCCTGCGCTTATGTTATTTTGAAAACAGAAAAATCTGATTTAGAAGGACATGGATTAACCTTCACTATTGGGAAGGGCACTGAAGTCGGTAAGTATATTATACACAGAGACGAGTCTTTAATAGCATACTAAGATTCTATTAATTTAAAAAACTCTTCTTAATTCTTACTTTTAAGTTCGCTTCAAATAGAGAACACTTTAATAAAAATGTGTAACTTTTATGTGTTAAGTGGTGGCAGCGGTGCGAACACTCCAACATTTAGTAGTGGGTAAAAAGCTAGATGACATTTTCAATGATTTCGGTGGCTTTTGGAAGTCATTGGCCTGTCACAGTCAAATAAGATGGATTGGGCCAGAAAAGGGTGCCTTGCATATGGCTACGGGTGCAGTGATCAATGCTATTTGGGATTTGTGGTGTAAAATTGAGGCAAAACCTCTTTGGAAACTTTTGGTAGATATGGAACCGGAAAAATTGGTTTCTTGTATTGACTTCCGATATATGTAAGCATTAATTAAAAGTTTTAAAGACTCGACATTTTCTAAACCCATTGCAGAACTGATGTTCTTACTAAAGAAGAAGCCGTGGACATTTTGAAAAAGAACCGGCCCTACAGAGAGAAAAGAGGTATTTTATCTGATTTGCCTTCAATTCAGTTTCAATAATTTTATGCTTAAAATATTGTATAGAAGCCGAACTGCTGGAGAAAGGATTCCCTGCCTATACCACTGCGTTCGATAACTCAATAATATCGAGTGTATATCAAAGTAATGTTTAATAATTCCAATAATAGGGTCGGTTGGGTTGGATATGACGAACAAAAACGAAGAGAATTGTGTCGACAATATTTGAGTGACGGCTACACCCGATTTAAAGTAAGCCTTTTTTGTTTGTCTTCAGTGATTTGAATACTTAAACAATTGTATGCCTAAAGTCTACCATATATTCAATAATAACTAACTTTAAAACATTTATATTCAATGTTTCGAATAATTTGTTTTTGAATGGATAGCAAGGTGACTCAATTGTTTATTATTAAATCAAAGTTAAACTATGTACCCTCTACCTTCAAATTTTTAATAATGTTGAACATAGGCAAAAGTTGGAACAAGTATTGAAGAGGACAGGAAGAGGTATTCAATTAGAAATAATTAACTGATTTATTGATTTTAAAATGTGTTGAATCAATAGACTAACTATTATTCGAGAAGAGATCGGTTATGAGAACATACTTATGGTTGACGCCAATCAAAAGTGGGACGTCAATGAAGCTATCGATTGGATGAAGAAATTGACTGATTTCAACATACTTTGGATAGAAGAGCCAACTTCTCCGGACGATGTTCTAGGTCACGCAGCTATTTCTAAGGTTACTAATTGTCACTTATTAGCAATCAATTAACTCGATTTTAGGCTTTGAAGCCATACGGGATAGGAGTGGCCACTGGAGAGCAGTGTCAGAATAGAGTTATATTCAAACAGTTTCTTCAGGCAAATGGACTGCAATTTTGCCAGATAGATTCGTGTCGCTTGGGGGGAGTCAACGAAATACTCTCAATTATTCTGATGGCTCACAAATTTGGAGGTATATATTGAGCTTTTACTGTGAATAACCATTATTTGTGTGCATTTATACTGATCCTTCTTGTGATAATCAATCACAGTTTTAGAAAATAATTGTCAACAGAATTTGTATAACAAATATTTTGTTTACTCAAAACTAGTACCGGTCTGTCCTCATGCGGGAGGAGTTGGTCTGTGCGAATATGTCCAGCACTTGTCAATGTGGGACTTCGTTGCAGTTAGTGGTTCGATGGAGAACAGAATGACGGAATATGTGCACCATTTGAATGAGCACTTCACATACCCGGCCTCAGCCAAAAGAGGTCGATATTTAGCGCCACAGAACGCAGGGTATGGCTGTCAAATCAAATACGATTCACTCGATTACTATGAATTCCCGAACGGAACATATTGGCGGACAAAACAATAATTTACATGAATTGCAATAAATATATAAAAATTTATTATCAATTGATTAGAGAATTGTTTTAATCGCTAATAAAAGAAATCGCTTTAATCGCTTCTATCACTTTCTGTAATTCGAGCTCCAATTGTCGAAGTCGTTCGGTGTTTGCCGTTCGGACTTCTACTGGGACCTTTTCGCTATAATCCGAGGCTTCGGTGGCGGCCCTTAACTTAATGAGTGGACCATCAATTTTGTCGCGCTTTGTCTGCAGTCTTTCGATCTCTTTTTTGACGTCAATAAAACCTTTGAGAAGAAGATATGCTTCACAGGAATCAGATACAGGAACTATAGCACAGCCCTCAGGAACTGATGAAATCTCGCTCACGATCTCTATTGAGGCAGAACTCGTCAACACCTGAAACAAATTTGAATTAAAAATAGTTTAATACACCGAAAGCTGAGACAAACCTTAATAGAGTCGATAAATGGTTTCATTCTATTTTCAGTATCAGTTCCGTCAAACTTAAGGTACAGATTGACCCGAATTTTAGCCAAATTATATTCAGATCGAAGAGACCTAATGTTGTGTACGATATTCTGCATAAACGCGACGTCACTCTCCAACTGTTCGTTATTTTTCCACTTAAACTGATCCACTTCTGGGTAAGGTGTCACTGAAATACTTGGCGGTTCTCTATCTGTTCTACGCGGAAGTCTTTGGAATAATTCTTCTGTGATGAATGGCATAAATGGATGCAAAAGACGAAGTCCGACATCAACACAGGTGTAAAGAGTCTGTTTGCAGGCGTTTATAGAAATCGGTTCTTTGCTGTGGAGGACAGGCTTAACAGCTTCCAAATAGTGATCACATAATTGGTATAACCAGAAGTGATAGCAGGCATTAGTACATTGAGGGAACTCATAGCTCTCAAAGCCTTTATTACAGGCGTCGGTCGCGGTATACAAACAGCTCAGAATCCATAAATCATTCTTCGACTCATTTCCAGTCAAATCATTGGTCTGATTGGGAACAAAATCTGAGCCCAAAGTCATTAAAGTAAATTTGACGGCATTCCACAACTTATTGCAGAAAAATCTGTATCCCTCCACACGTTTTATGTCTAAATTAATATCTCTTCCCTGAGTTATATACGCGCAGAGGGCGAACCGCATCGCATCAGTTCCACACTCAGGAATACCATTAGGGAAATCAGTTTTCTGTCCTATCTTTGCCCTGTCTATCTCCTTTGGATCTAAATTCGAGTTATAAAGAGATTCATGAAGTCCTTCCAATGAAACGCCATTAATTACATCAATGGGATCGATGACATTCCCTAATGATTTGGTCATTTTTCTTCCGTGTGCGTCACGTATTATCGAATGCAAATAAACATCTTTGAAGGGAAGGCTTCCCATTAGCTGCAAACCCATCATAACCATACGCGCCACCCAAAAGAATATAATATCGTGACCTGTCTCTAGAAGGTGTCCCGGGTAGAACAACTCCAGATCTCTGGTCTTTTCGGGCCAACCGAATATAGCAAATGGGAAAAGTGCTGAAGAGAACCAGGTATCCAGTACATCTTCATCTTGAGTCAATTCTATATTTTCTGGCGATGTTTCGAAAGCTTTGGCGGCTTTAAGTCGCGCCTCCTCTTCATTACGACCACTAATCCAATGATTGTCAGCTTCGGCCAGATTTTCAGGAGTTTGACCCTTAACTTTAGCGAAGTAAATGGGAATTCTATGTCCCCACCAGTTCTGACGCGATATACACCAGTCCCTAATGTTGTCCAACCAGTGATACCAAATCTTCTCATGTATTTCAGGTATTATTCTGAGTTCTCCATTCCTGACCGCATCAGCAGATCGTTTGGCCATTTGTTTGCAGTCGACATACCACTGATATTTGATTAACGGTTCGATTATATCCTTGGATCGCTCACAGATGGGCACAACCATTGGATTGTCAACACATTCTCGATATAAACCTTTCTGTTGGAGGGCTTCCAAAACAGATTTGCGAGCGTCGAATCTTTTCTGTCCACTAAATTGTCCGCAACCGTCGGCAATCAAACCGGAATCAGTTATTATGTTAATGAATGGCAGGTTATGCCTCTTTCCAATATCATAGTCGTTGGAATCGTGAGCCGGAGTTATCTTTACGGCCCCCGTTCCGAACGACATGTCCACATACTCGTCACAAATAATTGCCAATTTTCGGCTCAAAAAAGGATGAATTATATACTTTCCATGAAGATGTTTGTAGCGTTCATCTAATGGATGGACAGCCACTGCAGTATCGCCTAACATAGTCTCGATTCGAGTGGTGGCCACAACTATTTCCTGGTCTTCACTGCCATCCACTTTATACGCAAATTTGTGCAAAACTCCGAACTCAACCTTTTCATCATAATTAGGGACTGACATCAATGTCCGACCCGTCAGTTCTATTTTGTTGACTTCAATGTCAGAAATAGCAGAACGCAAAGTACAGGACCAGTTCACCAAACGATTGCATCGGTATATTAATCCCTGTTCATGAAGTGTGACAAAGGCTTCAGTGACTGCTTTACACATTTTGGGATCCATTGTAAACGTGGCCCGACTCCAGTCCACAGAAACACCCAATCGTCTCAACTGATTGTAAATACGGTCTCCCTTTTCATTCTTCCACTTCCAGACCTCTTTAACAAAGTTGTCGCGACCCAAATCATGCCTGGTCTGTTTGTTTTCGCGCCACAGTTTGCGTTCGACGACTATCTGTGTAGAAATGCCAGCATGGTCACAACCAGGGTTCCAAAGGGTTGTCTTCCCTTTCATACGATTCCAACGCGTGACAGAGTCCTCAATAGCGTTAGTCAGAGCGTGACCTAGGTGCAGAACTCCGGTGACATTGGGAGGGGGTATGACCATAACGAACTTTCCCTTAGGGTTGGCTTCACTCAAGTTTTGCCGGCCGTACTCTGGTTTGAAAAAGCCCTGTGCTTCCCACCAGTCATACCAAACACTTTCCACATATTTGGGTGAATAAGAGTCAGGCATCAGGTCTGACGTCACGTCCTTCTTGTCGCCCGGTTTTATCTGCCGATCATATGTTATGATTGTCTTCTTTTCTTTCTTCTCTTTCTTATCCTTTTTGGTATCATTTGAATCACTCTTTTCTTTGCTTTCTTTTATTTGTTTCAATTTCTGTTGTTTTTCATTGAACTTGGCCAATTTGGCCGCTTTTTCGGCCTCTTTTTTCAGCTCCTTTTCGGTCTTCTGTCGCACTTCTGTGTCATTGGCAGCGGACTGACCCGCACTGGGGTTGGTATCGGGTTTGTTAACCATATTGTTGTTGACTACAATTCACTATTTTATAAATCAAAACAATTGAATGTCTTTTAGTAAACACAGCAATGAGTGCAACGTGTAGTCAATGTGTAATCAATGTGTAGTCAATGTGTACTTATAATACCCTATACTAGCCTTCAATGAAAATGTGTCAAAACTGATGCAATAGTTTAATATATTGCTATATAGAGCTGAGCAGCGATTCATGTGTTTATATAATAAAAGTATAGACTCTAAAGCATTAGAAGTGTGTGACGTCCGCATCAAATGTCGTCTTTGGTTACAGACTATAGCACTGCAGTCAACACTACGTCTACACTGATTCGCGTCACAAATGATTTCATTGTTTTCTGAGTTAGAATTCAACGCAAGAGATGTCAGTCTTTGCAAACATTAAACTCTTTATTCATTAGTTTTTTGGTTCGAAATTTGAATTCAATTCTATTCAAAGAATTCAAAGATTTTAAACAAAATCAATGATTTAATCGAAATATAAGTCTAATTGAATGCATTTCTTCTTTGAATATCACTTTTCTTACATTTCTTTTCTTTATAAGACATAAATCGAAGAAATGTCAAAAATTTATTCATTCGATCGAATATTTTCTCAAATGAGTTCACAATCGTTTCAAAGAGCTGTCGAAGAGGTAGAAGAATACAGTCCTGCGAGAGATGTGCTCGCTTTGGACGGAACCCGTTTGATCCCTGTCTCGGAATTGCGTCCGAAATATCGATCGGTTTTCAATAAACGATTTCCGACTTTCAATTGCGTTCAGTCGAAGGTATTCGAAGACGTCTTCCATTCGAACAAATCGATAGGTATTTAACTTTTGACTAAATTTTCTCATTTCTATTAAACAATTTGGTTGTCAGTGATCTGTGCGCCGACCAGTTCTGGAAAGACTGTTGTCTTCGAATTGGCAGTAATTAAGAAACTCATGGATTTGGATGACTCGGAAGAATCGCACTCTTGTCTGAAGTGTGTATATATGGCGCCCCTCAAGAAACTGGTCGACGAAAAGTATAGAGAATTCCAGAACTCTTTCAACAGATTTGGTCTGAATTGCGTTCAATTCACCGGCGATTCAGACCTGGATGACTACGACAGGCTCTCAGACGCAAACATTGTGTTTACCACTCCCGAGAAGTGGGACTCAATGGTTAGAGTCAATCAAAACAGTGCTCTCATTAGGAGTCTTCAACTTATGTTTGTCGATGAAATCCATTCGATATCTGATGACCAAAGAGGAGCCACAATGGAGGCCGTCATCAGTCGTATGAAGACTTTGCGTTCCGTTCAGATTAATAGCAGCGGCGGATCCAAAATTCGTTTCATCGCTGCGTCGGCCACAGCTCCTAATGTCGGAGATATCGCTCATTGGTTGGATTCAGTCGACTCAATAGGCCATAATATGGCGGAGTCCTACCGTCCCGTTCGCATACAAACCTTAGTAATTGGATATAACTGTCCACCGGATGTGACTGACTTCAAATTCGACATAAATCTCAACTACAGATTGGATTCCGTAATAAGAAGTCATTGCGATTCGAAGCCGACTCTTATCTTCTGTTCGACGCGAAAAGCAGTTGAAATGTCCGCCAAAACTCTGTCCGATTCGCCCAACAATTACTTCAATTCTGCGAATCAAAAGATGAATTTAGAGACAGTTCTTAAACAAAAGGAAATCAAAGACAAAAAATTATTGGCTTATATCAAAAGGGGAGGCATTGCTTATCATCACTCGGGTCTGGACAAGAATGACAAACAAGTGGTCGAACAACTGTTCATTGGCTCCTTGATTCCAGTGCTTATATCGACCACAACTCTGTCGATGGGAGTCAATCTTCCGGCACATCTGGTCATAATTAAGAACACCACCCAATTCGAGTCCAATGGAGTGGTTCACGAATATCCCGAAACAACAATTATGCAAATGATAGGACGAGCCGGAAGACCTCAATATGACACGAGTGCTATCGCTGTCATTATGACTAAGAAAGAAAAGCAACTCAAATATGAATTGTTGTCAAACGGGTCACAAATAATCGAAAGCAAACTTCACTTCCATTTGATCGAACACTTGAACGCAGAGATAGCCCTTCGAACCGTCACTTCCATCGATATCGCTGTGGATTGGATTCGTTCAACATTTCTATACATAAGACTTCTTCAAAATCCATCCATTTATCAGAAAAGCATTCAAATCGTAAACATAGAACAGGGACTGCAAGTGGGCCGACAGTGGTGTGAAAAAGTAGTGTCTGAACTACGGGACGCAGAAATGATTTTAACGGATGAGTCGTTCTCTCAAATATCGTCCACAGCTTTGGGACACTTTATGGCCAAACACTACATTTCATTTGAAACTATGAAAAAATTTTCTCAAATGATTGCAAGAAATATGGAAATCAAAGACATAATCGGAGAGATTTCCAAATGCAATGAATTGACTCAAGAAATTTCAATTAGAGTTTCGGACAAAAAATTACTCAACGAATTGAATCAAAAGGCCATTCGATATCCAATCGATGGAAAGATTAAGAATTCAGAGATGAAAATCAATTGTCTCATTCAAACGACTTTCGATTCGCAAATGTCAGGTATCGAACAGTTTACACTTATTGGAGAGTCCACCAGAATCGTACGCACGGGTCAGAGACTCAGCAAATGTCTGTCCGATATTATGTTTTTCAAATCACAGCAGAATCTAACAAAAGTTTCGTTTAAAACTCTATTGAATTCGTTAATTCTGAGCAAATGTTTCAAAGCAAAGCTATGGCCCGACTCCAGGCAATTGACTAAACAATACAAAGGAATCGGAGACAAGATTTCGACCAAAATTTCGGATAAGTACCCGACTTTTCAACAGCTCAGAGTCGCCGATCCCAGAGATGTTGAGTTTAGAGCGGAAAAGAGGGCGCCGTTTGGAACACAACTCATTGATTGGGTATTTCCTAATTAATTGCTTTTTATATTAATTTAAATCAATTCATTTGACTTAATATTTGAATTAAAGGTCAAACATTTGCCATATTATTCTCTGACAATTACTCAGAAGAATAAAGAGGGCCTTAAAAAGAATGAATCTGTGGTCAAAATAACAGTAAAATTAGAGAATTTTAAAGAAATGAGTGAAAGGAATCCTCTTCTCAAAAGTCATTCGAGTTTTATAATATTGGGCAACGAATCGGACCGATTGTATTGTTGCCAACAATTGTTTGATTCAAAACTATTCAAAAATAATGGCATTTATGAGACCAAAGATATAGTAATTGAGAAGAACGACATAAGCGCTTATATTAATGCACATCTGATCAGCGATTCTGTGGTGGGTCTGGACGCTGAGTGCAAACTAATGCTTATGTTTGCAGCTGACAATCGCGTAACACCTGAAAACATTGCGACCAACTGTTCGACTGCCTTCTCAGACATATCGTGTGAACCAAACTCTGAGTCGCGGACTTACAAACCAAACACCAGGTCTGACTCGAATGAGAGCTGTCAACACAAATGCTTCAACAAAATGAGTTGTCGTCACAACTGCTGTAAAAAAGGCTTAAATTCTGGCAAAACAGTCGACTCTCAGATACAGGTATTACTGAAATAACAATTCAAACTAAAGTAGGTTTGAGTCCAAATGAAATTCATTGAAATATAGGTCACAAAAACCAAAAGACAATTAAATGCAGAGCAGAGCTCTTCCAAGAAATCCAAGAGTGATATCCAGAAAACGCAAACCAATCTAATGAATTGGTTACAAAAATATTCGAAAAACACGAGAGCGTCTAGTACAATCACTACTGGAGAAGTGAGTCCTTACTTCAATCAAAAGTATTCTGAAATTCCAGATGAAGACAATTTTGATTCTGAGCTCTTAAATAACGAGGAAAACGAGTTTCCAGAACACAAATCTGATGAACACAACAATGACTCCAAAGTTGACGTTAAAATTGAAGACATATTTGATGAAGAATTCTACAAATTTCTTGACGAACCGTTTGGCGAGGATTTCGTTTCGGAAGACTTTCAGTCATTTAATGACAAAAACAATGACATTAAGAAAGAAGTCACACAAAACACACAGAATTCAATGAGTAGCAAATTGTCGCAGTGGTCACTCGAGACACAGTGGGCCATATTTGTGCCAACCACTCAACTCCAAGGAAAGACCATTTTTACTCTTCCAAAAGATTATTAATAATTTCATTCTTCACTTAATGTTAATTTCAATATAAAAACACTTTAAATATATTTTATTTCTTCTTATAACTGAAAGCAATTCTAACATTTTCCGAATTATTTGTGACTTTAATTAACTTTAATTTTTTATTTGAAAACTCATTTATTTTATGACTGATTAATATATCGATCGATAGAGTAATCAAAACAAATCATTGAAAGCAAAGCAATAGAAGAGATGAGTCGCAACTCATCTCTTTTGTCATGAATTATATTCATTGCATTTATTATGAGACCAATGATTCCAATATCGTTATTGACTTATTCTGTGTTCAACTCTGTGTGAGTTAAGCCACGCTATCACTGTCTCCTCTCAAAAGCAAAAACGGGAGAACTTTCGGTTATTCCCTGGCTTTCAGTCATCGATTTTTTCGCTTCAAATGCTTTTAAACGCAATAATGCTTTGAATGATAAAAGCATTTAATGAATATTAAAATTTTGTTTAAAACTTAGAGAATTTGTCAGTAGTTAACAAATATTAAGAGAAGCGATAATTTAAATAAATTGTCTTATCTTGGCTCATTTGCCGAAAACAAGATCTTTATCGGAATTAATTTATGCCACAAAATATAGACCCAATTCGAGTCTATCATAATGAAAAGGGATCGGAAGCCCTCTGGGGGTAGAGACAGATGCGACTAAATTAGGCGTTAGAGATACAGATGTGGACAGTCGTCCTCTTTATATAACTCTATACTCTACAGTAAATACTCGTTAATGTCCCTTGGTCGGTTCCGAAGAATGGAAAGATACGAGTGAGCCAGTTTTAGGATCGAGCCCAGCATTAATTGTACTAAAGATTGTGGAAACAGTTTTAAACTAAATTAGTTAAAATACATAATTCATATTTTAGCAAAATATATGAATTTTAATATTTAGTAATTGATTTGAGGTTTTGACTTATGTTTAGTCTGAGGGATGCGAACGACCCTTAAAAGTGCTGAAATATATTACATGATTTTAATAACTGAGAGACAGAATCGAGTGAGGAATACTCCGGTGAGATCCACAATCGAGTATTTACTGTATTAGTAATACGTGTTAATCAAGTGAGGAGTGCGGCAATGGATAGAAATAGATGAAAATCAGAGCACATCTATTGTCTGTCTCTGTATTTAATTGTTTTGCAGTTTTGGAGAAAAACTTCTTTTTATACATAACTCTGAGGTTTGTATTTCGTTTGCAAAACATATTTTCAAAGAAAGGAGAGGAAAGGGAGTCAGAGTTGTGGGCTCGAGTGCAGGTGTGCTCTCAGTTGTAGGGATTACGCAGAGAAGCGAAAAAGTATATTATATAACCGATAAAGCATTTGGATTACAGCAACACAACTCTCATTGGAATTTGTTTCCTAAATGAAGACAAACGCTCTTTGAAAACAACATTCAAAACATACAGATGTGTCGACTGACGAACTACTGATTCATATCACATCTGTACAGACATTATATGAAATACTCAAAAATCAAATAATTTATTTGTGATATTAAAGCATCGAAAAAGTTTTGATTTATATCGCGATTCAATTTTTATTCATCACAAAAAATGTGACGAAAAGATAATACCAATGCAATGACTAAACAAAATTAACTATGATAATAAGAGATGAACAAGATCATATTTTAAAACTTCATTCTTATTCATAAACATGTTTAGTATAAAAAATTATTGATTGGTTTAGCCAGGTCAATCATTATTAATAGTTTTCTCGATATAGTCAGAGACTTATATTTCTGTTTAAAATTATTATAAATTACTTCAAACAATATTTGAACTCAATGTAAAATGTATGCAAAAAACCCAGAAGAATAATTTTAATGTTCCAAGATTATTTTCTTCTTAAAGAAGATAGTTAAATTTTAATTTAAAACGTGTAAATACAATAAACAATGGTCTAGATTGCCCGTATTGCTTGTTTGCACATGGCTGGAATAAATTATTTTTAGGAAAAACGATTTTCGAAAGCCATACGTGACATATAGTAGTGAAGAGTGGAGTGGATGGCAGTGCAGGTGTGCAGTCATTAGAGATGCACTTTTGTTATGCTCTGATACAACGCTTATCAATTAAATTAATGACTGTTCGCTTTGCCTTTTTTTAGCCGGTATTAAATGACAGGTGCGCTACGAAATGCTTAATCCTTAGTAATAATTTGTATATCTTTTTCTATTTTAAGCTTTGAGTTCTTGAGCTCTTGAACTGCTCTGTTGTGATGTTTTAAGAACTCCTGTAATACACAGACAAATGCAGCACAACTTCAATAATGAAAGGAATGGTAGTTTTTGTACTGAATTTTTCATTTGGTGAGAGCCTCAGTATATAAGCTTTAGTTGACTCCAGTATTACACCAGAGAGTTGAAAGATGTGCAGTTAGTTCGCATCTATCCTATGCTGATCCTAAATAAAGAGCTACATCGCTGTGATGTCTCCATAGCAACAAACTATTTATGATGTGATGCATCTCAATGTCTGAATACTCGCCGTTATCTCCGCTTTTCTCCACTCTTGCCTTCACTCCAAAGAGCCGACTCTTTCTCATAAACATTTCACTATCGATGAAATCATTTTCATTTCAAACGACATTTTTATGGAAGACTTCGCTTTTATTTGGATTCTCTTTTGTTGTTTAATATTTGTTATAAACCATTAGAAAAGGATTTGTATTTTATTTAGATTTAAAGCAAAGAATAGGATATGATTTACACTAAATTCAAAACAAATACAAATATTCATTTCTTTTCCGGGATTCAAATCAACTCTTGGGTTAAGACTTGCATTGAATTAAAATCGCATTATTAGGGCTTTGAAGACATATTTCTCAGAATTTGAAAACTGTTTTAATTTTCTTCAATACTTTACGAATCAGTTCGAAAACAATTTTATTTTTGAGTCTCTTTCAAAACAAACAGAAAATTCGAATCAGTTTTACTGACATTACATACAAATGTTGAGATATAAAGCCTACAAATATGCAGAACCGATGCAAACATTGATTGGAAAGTTGAGTGCAACTGAGTTGTGCCTAGTTGCGACTCTTTCTAATAACCGAGGTATTTGTAGCGCTGATTCGTCACATTCCAAACATTCAATGACTCGGAATATCGAGTATTAAATTAAATTCTTTATATTCGAGGGCAGAATAACTAATGGCAAGTGATTGGACTGTTGGAGAGCCATAAAAATATCTGATATAAGCTCCGAATTGTGAGAAAATTAAATAAATTAAAATTTGGTCCAAAATACACTCACAAACAAAGGAAAAGTTCCTTCAAATCATTATTTATCAGTATTTTGGACTCAAATGATAAGAATTGAAGAGCTTTTAAGATAGTTTTGATGAGAGGAGTACTTAAGAGCGGTAGTCATACATACAATACATACAACAAATACATGCAATACATTCACAGACAAGAATTGTTTTTGAAGATTATATACCGTTTCGTCTCTTCACTTATTTTACTGTTATTCTAAAGGCAGCCGTCCTTTAAATTATTGCACAGAACTGTATGAGTGGTATGAATGATGGGAATAACATGAGTCCAAAAAGATTTATAGTTAAGTCCTTCAAAATGACCCAAAACTAGAAGATATCGACTTTCAAAGCAAAACAAATGCAAATGTTTTCAGTAAACGACTGATCGCTGAAAAGCTTTGAATATTTGAAAATTTTGTCTTCATTTCAGAGATTTGTGTTTTACATAAATATATAATCAAATATATTGTCAAATGTTTTATTAGAAATGAATACTCGACTAATTTGATGCACTTTTTTGTATTTCGGCGATGAATTAAAAAGGGAGACATGTGTTGGGCGGCACTCAGATCCACATAAATCTAATAATGAAATACTAATGGATTCGTACAAATGCTGACTAACTTAGGAATAGAAAGTTTTTGATCCGGAATAATTAAATCCGCTCTAAATAAGGAATAGGAGTCATAGGAGGGATGGCTTCGATGCACAGCCACACACATATATTGTCGCATCGTCTGCTTGCCTGTCGTTTCTAAGGCTGTGCATCACATCCATTATCATATCACTCGTCGTACAAAGTATTGATCGCTTTTAATGATGTGAACACATCTAAGGCTAACTTTTATATGAATTTATGGCCTCAAAGCAGAGCTCATCCAAAACATTGCAGACATTGAGGGCTGAAAAGAGCTATTCATTAGTTGCATGTATTGTAATCCTATTTCTAAACATCAAATGCATTGTCTTTTCATTTATTTGATGACAATTTTTACATCTGATAAACAAATGTGTCTGACATCGGACCGACACATCACCGACTGTGCCCTTAATCAGGTTAAAACCAATGGGGAGACCAGTTGGCCGTCGTTTCATCTAATCATATGAAAGGACCAAATGTGCATCAAATGCCTGCCAGTCCTCTATCGCACAGCAGTTCAATCTTAATAAGTAGAGTATATGCAAAATGTATGTATTGGCCATCTGTGCGATTAAGCTCTGGTTATCACATATTGGAAAGTACTGTACTGTGATCTCAAATGATTGCCACATAATCAGTGATCCACTCATACAAACAGTTTCTCAGAGGAGTGCAAACATTTGTTTGTATGCATTTGGAGCACATGTATCATAAAAGTTAAGGTTAGCCAAAGACCAACAATGAATGGCATATCTTCGACGCTTTGCGATCATCGACGCAAAGGTCTAAAAACAGCAAATTTAGAAACAGAGCCACAAAAGCCACACATGTCTTGAGTCTTACCAAAGGCTAAGAATAAACGTCTGCATAATCTGAGTATTTGACGAATAAACAAAATTTCAATATTTCTTACAACACTTCCAACACATCATTCAATTCAAATATTTAAAGAAACAAAAATATATTGACTTTAAGACAATAGACTTTACTTTTATGACAATTTCCTTACAATATATCGCTTTTCAAACCCACTCTTCTTTTACGACAGCGGTCTCTGACATAATGTGTTGTCCGAACCGAACCTACTTTTCTCAAGAATATGACTCACTGACCAAAAGGGTTGCTTTTAGTGTGGGGTCAGATTCTTATTTGTTTGAACCCCTGCCGGTAACACACACTTCCTTCAAATGAAGGAAGACATGTGTCTAAGAATTTGATGACTTGTTTTGCATTAATTCTATTTATTAATTGTTTTCATACATAAAATAGAGAAACTTTCAATTTATTGGGAATTAAATTATTGATTGTATTCAATATTAAAATTTAGAATCAATGCTTTAATTTTGAGTACTTATAAAACTTTTAAGTCCATATGCTATTCAATTATTTCATCTCTAAAATGAAATAGATGAGATGCTCTTGCAATAATTCCACTTGAATCTAGGCCAAATTCCTCATTATAATAAAGCAGTGGTGAACAGGAGGCACACCTCTGGCCATACTTAATAAAATGTGACTGAGTGATTCCATTAATCTTCATAAGACACGTGACTCATAATCAGTTAATTCGAGCGAAACTAAACTCAAAGGCATTCAACGTTTGATTAAATGAATGAGTAATCAATCACTTCTTGTTTTGCAAAATCGATAAGAATTCAAACAAACGTTTGCCTCAAATGTGACTGAATTTAGAATTGAAATTGAATTACATTCTCGTTATCTTCCGTTTGATTAGTTCTGAAATATTAATAGAAAGACAAAAAGAGGTCTCATTTGTTGTAATTATGTCTCGTATTGCAAATCCGCAGACAATTTCGCTATCAGTTGATGTGATCAACAATTTAGGAAAATTGCAAATAAGAGCAAAACACAAATTGTGTTCAGAGTTGGAGTTCAAGTCGAGACCAGTTTTCGAAACAATTGCATTATTATCTCGAATGAGTCACATATACGGCACGTGCGATGGCATCCGCACAGCACTAGTATGGCATTTGGACTCCGGGCCAAATATGCACTCGACTTATATGAAATGCAATACTGAATGAAATACTCTTTATATACGACACGCGACTAGTTTTTGATGAAAAGCTCCATATTGTGAGCCCTGGCCAGTGACAGAGTCTTGTCGTGGGAATTGAACGAACACTTATTCTCATCGAAAGGCAACTCTAATAAACTTAAAGCCGAACCAAAATATATCATACATTCTATTCGTAAGTCCTTTCATTACCGCAGAATTAATGTTTGCTTTTCTGTGACTATTATTGAGAGCATAGCCTCTGTTACAGCTGCCGGTGTTCTGCCACACAGTTTACAACTGTTCAATACACTGTATGACAGGCTGGGCGCTGGGCCTACCATTCCAACGACACATTTGCTGGTAATATAAGTTAAAAATCATTGACTCATACATTAAGCGTAAGACTCGTTTAATTCGTGTCAATCAAAGAGCGTTTAAAAAGAAGATATTATTACTTCTTGAAAGGCATAGCAAAGTACAGCACAAAGGCATAGCACTTAGCGTATCTAGGTGAAAATATGCAGCCCTTCACCACTTTTATTTGCATTTTAGTCCTTTAAGAGGAGACGGCATTTAAAGTGCAATATCTTTGAGTAGATATGAGTTAATCTTGAATTTGGAGTCATATCTATTACAACGAATTGCATTAATTAGCGATGAGTTTGCGATCATTTGAGTGGAGTTAGTCATCGATTACTACAAACGTAAAGCCCATCCTTTTGTCGGTTAATTTTTCCGCAAATTATCGTTAAAAATGAGAATAGAATAGCGAACAACACATTGAGAGTACATTGAGAGCAGGTTTTTTCGATGATTGCTTTCAATTAGATTAAAATAAACCCAAAGCTTATGAATATAAATATGTGAAAAAGGTGTACAGTCTATTCCCGTGAGACAGTTCCGCCCGTCCATTACATGATTGGTTGTAACATATGGTGACGAGCCGTCAGTTTCCAAGAGCAACATCATTGAAGAGCACTGAACAATATCGGCATAGAGTGCATACAGAGAGCATACACACAGCCATACAGTGCAACCTCCATATGCCGAACAACATCTGCGGCTCTTGTGTTGAACACAAGTTTGACTCGTGTTTAACATTCCATTTATTTTGATTTTATCTCAAATTTAAAATTTATTGCATTTGAAACACAATTTCTTATAATTAAATTTCGATACTTTTGCCGAACAATACTATTATATAATTAATGTCTTTTAAAACGAACTTTTAATTTGAGCCAAAAAGTGTTGAATACATGAAACGGCTTTTGATTAATAATTATAATCTTTTAATTGATTGTTAGTTTCACACAATTGAACGAATTTATTGTCAATTTAGTCGACAAAAAACCAGCATTTGTCAGATGGAGCTCAAGAAACATCTGGGGGTTATATGGGCTGAGGCTTTGGTTCCCCTGTCCACAGCTGTGCTCAGGAACTTAGATTCATAGGAAGCAAACGTTAAAATATTTATTGTTCGATAGAATATGAGCTCAAATGCGAGCCTTTTATATAATATTGTATTTATAATATGTAAGAAATACAGTGCCATCCGATCCCATTACTTGAGATCCCGGTTCACATCAAAGAATACGTTGAATATCACAATAAGTCTTTCAACTCATTAGTTATACTTCAAGTCTAAGGAATTCTGAAATATGTGCTGAGCTTTGCATCGATTAAAGCTTCAAAACTTTTAGCCTTTCATTCAATCAAAGCGTCAAATAATAGATTGCATTCAAAATAACAATAATTTGATTAAATTTCCATCAAATTCACAATCAATTCGAATAAGACTCGAAGGAAAGGGAGGTCTAAATGAGGAAATTCATTGAATATCTCAATTGAAATAAATTGAATCTTAGATTAAATTAAAATTTACTCAATTTCTTTATTCATATTCGCTTTGAATGTTATTTAATATACAAAACAAAAATAAAATCAAAATATAAATCATTGAAAACATTTATAACATTCTATTCATTATTTGAAACATATTTACAAATAATTATTAAATAATTGTTTTCTTTTAAATTAAAACAAATGTGTGGTTAAGAGAAACAAATCATCAGTTCTTGTGATCAGTTCTTCGCCACCAATAATAGGACATCGATTGTACTCTAAAGTCAGATAAACGTCTTTCTATTCAATACATACTTTACATACAATTCACTGAAACCATTGAAACCAAACAATAATTTGTTTTAATATATATTTTGCTTAAAAAATAATCAAAAACTATGAGATGAAGGGATGACTCGAATGATTGGAAGTATTCTTCACTGTCTTCTAAGAGGAATACTTTATAGCCAGCGGTTGTCTAAGACTTGTCGAAGACGTAGGACTCGAGTTATTCAATGGTTGACATATCGATTGCGGATGTGATTCGAGGGCCACCTGTAAGTCGAAGATATAGTCGATCACATACTGAATGATCTCCAGTCGCGACACCTTCTTATGTCTTGGGATGTTTGGAACCAACTCTTTGAGTTTGGCTAAAAGCGATTGCATTTCATCGTTGGATACATTGGTATCCATTTTGTGACTTGTCGTAGATTTCTTTACTTTATTGGCTGAAAAACTCTTGGCTGGCGGTAAACCATTTGATTCAGACATTGAAGAACTGGTCGACTCTTCTCGTGATGTCATATCTTTGTTGCAAATTTTGGTCATATTTGCAGAAATAAGAGTTCAGTTAAGTATATATTCCTCTGAAATGTGGCCACGAATTAAGTATCGCTTTGACACAGATTTCAATTGCAGTCAAATATGGCTAAACTCTAGTTATGCTGTACTCAACACCAGAGCTATGGTATCCAAAACAGTAAATATTCAATGGATTGCAAGCACTTCATACAAACGAAAGAACAGCACAGATATCGTGTCCTGACTTCACAGTTATGTGATTTTTGCTACGCATTGGCATTACTTTTATATACCAAAAGCAAAAGAGGGCGAAAACCTAACCACCAATGAGGATGTGCCCAAATAGACTCATACACAGCCTTATTCTCGACCCAACCTTTCGATATACGAGCACTGCTTTAAACCCAAAACTTTGAGAAACACTATTTATTAAAAATTTTTAATCAAATAATTTTGACTAAATATAGCAATTGGTTTGTGTTTACATTATTTTCTTCATTATTATTATCATATGAGAGGTTTTCTACCATTTTAAGAATTTGTTGAATTTGTCAAGTTCACTTTAAACTCGATTTCAAATAAGGACTGCTCTCCACAATAATTATCGAATTATAAATTCAATTGGATTTTAATTATTTAGGACTTTAATAAATTTAAATAAATTATTGGCTAAAAGTTTGGTCAAAGTTTTGCGGGTTTGAGCTGTAATACAAGTCTAGTGGCATCTGCTTACGATTGGTTAGCCATGGGAATAGTCAGCAGATGGGCTGACTCTGGGCCTGTGTGTGTGCTTCGGTCGCATCTGACAAGAATGCAAAGAGTGTGGGAAACAAAACACTGATTGAGAAACTGCAGGTGTCAATAGGGGTGAACAAACTATGGGGGAAACTGTGTCTCCAGAAAGTCTGCACCACACCTGTGCTTGTATTTTATCGCAGAGCACAGCCTAAGCAGCAATACTTAGACTCACTTACTATTACTACGACTACTCTAAGACTAAGTCATACTATAAATAAGTGAATTGGCGTCTCATTTGACTCTCAACTGAGAACCGCTCACAGAACAGCTCTGCGAACTGCCTGCGAACAGGTGCACATCAGACTTGGCGTCTCCACCAGTTTGTCTAAGAAGCTATTGCAATCCTATGCAATGCTGAGACGCTTAGAGCACCTGGTGAAGTGAAGCATTGCTATGCACTGGTTTCACCCATTGGTCTGACTCTTACTATAATTCTCATTATAATTGTGTTGGAGTCATAGAGTCTCAAATACACCTGTGCTCCGGCACTGACAGTCTTCACTCTTAGCTGTGATCTCTGACTGCAGCGAAAAATCAAAAGTGGAGCCGAATAGTAGCGACCGATCCTCACATTCCCAGTCTGACTGTCTCTACCATAACAAACATAACCACTGATTCCCTGCACTTAAATCTGTGCACAACTTTTGTGCCATATTTTAAGTTTTGTTTTATTTTAAAAGTCATCAGTTTTGTGACCAGTGCTGAGTACACCTTTGGCTAAAACATTTGAACGCCGCATACCTGTGCTATTATAATATGAGTACTGTGTGTGACACTCAATTAGTATTTGGCTATTATAGCCGTCAGGTGTGGCCGGAAATAATGACTTCCATCTAAAAAGTTCTAATCAGTAGTGAATAGAATAAAAGGCCCTAAAATTGTCGGAACACTATTTGTAGTGAAATATTTGTTTAGAACAAATAAGTCAAATGAATGGTAAACTTGGTGTGTTATTAAATTATTAGACAATTTATTTTTATTTTCTTTGATAATCAAAATCCCGTTTGCCTTCGGATGCGTTGCAGTAAAAATATGTTACAAATAGTCAGAAGTGTTTGGTTTTAAAATTCATATTTCATATAAGACTAGTTAGTAATGAAAAACCTAATGACTCGCTCTTTAGTTAGAGTTATATATGTTTTACAATTATTTATAGCTTTGTTTTAATGTATTTTATATACTCTGATATCACTTTTCAATTCAGAATTTATATTAAAAAATAGCTGTTAATTACAAACTCATAGTCTGTTCAGTGATTTTGAAATTATTTAAAAACTTTTCGATTAAAAACTAATGCATTTGTTTTCTATCCTATTATGTGTTAAAACAAAATAAAGTAAATTCTCTTATATTTTAAACAAATTTATGAGATTTATGTGTTATTAAAAACAATGTTTTAATGATTTATAAAAAGTCTAATAAATGTGTTAATAGTTATTGACTGACATTTAATTAGAAAACAAATTTCTAAATCATTTTAGAAATTATTTTTCTTGTTATTAGAAAATAGCGATTAAGTAGTAATAAGTTGTTATCAATTGATTAGATTTTTCTAATTTTCGCTCAAAAATTCTCAAAAATTGCAATAATTTGTCAAAACTCGTTTGGCGATTGAATTCACGATTACACTAACATTTGTTTAGACATTTGTATCATTGAATTCAAATGATTTATACATTAGTTGAGAGGAATGTTAGCGAAGATTCATAATTGGAAACCAAAACTAGTATTAGTGGTTATGAACTCATTTCCATCGCTCTCGCGTTCCATTTGTTCCATTACTTCGTTGAGTGGCAAAAGTCAATTTGGATCGAGTGGTTGAAGTGGTTCTACGCTGTTGATACCCTTCCAAACTTTCCACAGACATATCACTTGAGGCTCTGCTCGCGGGACGACTCGAATGACGACTTCCGGGCGTTGAGTTCGGTTTACTGCCGGCTATTAATAGCATTTCAAACAATCAATAAATCACTTCTGAATCTTAATCTTCAAAATCAAAGCTTACATCCAATGGTTAGACGACTTCGTGGTCTACCCTTTGAAGCACCGGAGCTGTCGTGTTGGTCACTGAAACTATAATCGCTGGTAGAATTTCCATAGCGATAGTGATGCTGATGAGCCATAGGAACAGAACGCTCGCTCTTTTCGCGGATCTGAACGTTTAGACAATATTTTAGTAAAATTCAATGAAAACATATGAAACACAGCAATAGTTTATGTTAAAGGAGTGAACGAACTAAAAACCAGACAGTATTTAGAATATTCAGAGAATTTACCCAAAGTTGAAGAGGAATAGGTATACGCGATGAGAAATCACAGGGCAGAGGTCGGTAAGACGTACCCGTTTCAGGACATGCCTGAACCGGAAGACATCGACAAATACCCATTCGGATCAAACAGTCTTGTAATGTAAAGTTTGTTAGAGTTTTAGTCATCAGAAAGAACTCAATCTATAAGTTATTATCACTTCTAAAGGGTTTGGGTTTACATTACATTCAATACATTCATAACGAATGCAAAGCAAAAGCAAAGAACGGAAAAATGAAAGAATCAGTGATGTAATGATGTGTCGTCTATACAAACCTTAGTGATTGGACCCGTAGTCGGTATCGTTCCGTCTGACTTAAGAGGAGATTTAGATTTGAAGGGAGTCATCGACTGACTGACTCCATCGGCCAGAATAAACTGTTCGCGGAGTTCGACATTTGTTCGTCCCTTTGCTAAGCGAGCGATAAATCAAACAAAACATGCATTGAATTCATGCAAAAACAAAATGCAATTCATTTCAGTCGCCAATAAATTAAATGATCGAAACAATTACTTCTTTCACAAAATTGCGACAAATATTCACAACAAATGTTGGAATCGCTAACAAATAGATAAAAATGAGACCAACCTCTGCAGGGATCGTTCTTAACAAGGAACTCGTCGAGTGAGACCCAACCGCCGCCCACTCTCACCATAACAGTACTGCGAAGGATACGAACCAAACGAAGTTTTTGTGATTCGCCGAACTGTCTCACAATTAACACAAAATATTAATAAATTGTTTAAATATATAAAAAATAAAAGAACTGACCCGATATCTGCCTTCGCCGACTTGGAACACCTTATACCTGACCAAACAGGTACATTTGTTCACTAGACGCTGCACTTCGTCTTCAATGATTTCAGCCTCTGTTTTTGGCTGATCTCTGTCTGGTCTCAAAGTATCCAAATATTCTTTTTGGTCGATATATCCGTCATTGTTTCGGTCGAAAATGTCGGCCACTCTATTCATTTCGAGACGACTGGTCGGGAATTTGGAGGCCAGGAATCCTTCGATGAATTCAGCTTTGGTTACCTTTCCGTCATTATCGGTGTCGATCTTTCTGAAGAAGTCCATTATACGGGCCTTTTTGTTATTCATCCATCCGAGGAATCGTCGGCGCCATTCATCGAAGTCGAAGTTCTTCATTCGATCCAATTCTCTGTTCCAATTGAGTTTGTCCTGAAGTCGTTTCATGCGATCCATCGCCAATTTCCAAACTACTCTCCACTTCTCGAGGAGCTCTCGAGCGCGCGGGTGTTTTATTTCTGGCTCGAAGTGACCTCTTGTTGGCGTTGAAGTTCTTGGAGGGAGTCCGCGAGTACGACTCTTTTCACCGGTTTTGGTCACCTGTTCCCTCGTCGCGCGTTTGGTAGAGAAGGCTTTAGCAACTTTCTCGACATCCGGTTCTCTTCTGATCATATCATCGATAAATCTCTGGTGTTCTTCAATAAGACGCTCAAGAGATAGCACATCATCGGGTAGTGGTTGTGCTTCAGCTGCAAGTAGTGAAGCCTCTGCGCCGATGAGCCAGGCGAGTAGCTCTTCCAAAAGTTCCATTATGTTTCTCAAAGACCTCAAATGGTCCTGAAGTCTCTGTTCTCTCTGCTGAGCCCAAGCAGACACCTCTTCCCATCGGGACTGAATTATTGTAATCCAGTGGCGAATGACAGGAGTGGCGTCGGGATGACATTTCTGAAGTATTTCCTGAGCCAATGAGATGGTGGAGTCCTTGTTTTTCTCCTGAGTAGACATTTCTCGCATAAACCTTTCGTGTTCTGCAATTTGTTGTCGAGTGGTTGCCTCGTCTTCAGGCAGAGGACCGGCAAATCTGAGTTTCATCTCTGCGTCGGAGAGCCATTCGAGGAGCATATGAACAGATTTGTGTAACTGTTCTGCGGCTCTGAGGGCGTCCTCCAATTTTTTCTGTTTCTGTTCACTGAGTCGCGAGACTTCATCCCATTTGTTGTCCAAAAGATTCATCTGTTCTCTGATATGTCGCGCGTCTTCAGAGGTCGCCGTTTGCAACAAATCGCTGGCAGTCTTGCGAACGGACGCAAGATTTTTAGCCCGACTTTTAAAGTCTTCCTGGAATGCTTTGTGCTGATCTACTAAAGCAGTGACAGTGTCGAGATCTCCGTACACTGGTTGATCAATAGCCAATTCCCTCTTGGCTTTGTCCAACCAATCAATAAGTGCTTGAATGGCATCTTTGAATTGACCGGAATAGAGAAGTGCTTCCTCCAATTTGCGCTGTCTGTCCACAGATTTATTACAAACAGAATTCCATTTATTCTTGAGTTCGTCTAACATTTCCTGAAGAATAGAAATATCGGGTTTTGGGGCCTTTTCTTTGAGATTTCGACCCATTTTGATGGTCGAGTCATAGATTGACTGTTTAGCGCCTAACGATCTCTGGAACTCTTTGTGACGGGAAAGCATTTGCTTGATGAACTCCGGGTTATTACCCATTTGTTGAATTGAGTCCAAAGTCTTCTCTGCGTCGTCGAGCCATGAAATGAGGTCACTCCACGCCTCGTGGAACTCTCTGGCTTCCTTGAGGCCATGATCCAGTGCTCGGGTACGCTCTGCTGCTTTTGAAACAACCCTTTCCCATCTGTGCTGAACACTGACCAATAGGTTTTTAATAAGGATAACATCCTGTTTTTGACTGAAATATTTAAGATGTGTTCCCTTTTTATCGAGGTTAAGCATGGTCTCTCTGTGGGCGCCGATGTCTTTTTGGAAGTGTTTGTGTTCTTCGATCTGCTGTAAAACATTATCGACGACACGACTGACGGGCTGTAAGTTTGAGAGGTATTTCTCAGAAGAGGTCAACCAATCAACGAATTCTTGAAGTGCTTCGTGGAATTCTGTGGCCTCCCGGAGCGCTATTTCCAGTTTAATCTTTCGGTCATTTGCTCGACTCAACACATTCTCCCATCGCTGGCGAAGAGTTTTAAGATTATGCTGAAGATTAGTGGCAGCGCCTTCTGTCGAACGTCTCAAATATTCTTCTCCTTGTTTGAGAACAGACTCTATTTTGGGTCGGGCAGACTCCAGTTCGGCGAACAGTTCCATAAATCTGTTGAGCTGCTCTCTAGCGGTCTCTGGCAAACCACCGACTGGTTTAGACGATGAGAGCTGTTGGTCACAATCATTCAACCAAATCAAGAGGTCCTGAATTTCTTGATTGAAAGCCTGCGCCTCTTTAAGCGCTTCTTCCAATTCTCGTTGTCTTTGATGTGCTTTGTCTATGAGTTGCTCCCATCGGGAGTTCAGATCATTGAGCTTAGACTGAGTGGCTCTGGCGCTTTCGGTTCCTCTTTCAGAAGCCATCATTTGTTTACCAGCGATGTTGAGAGTGTCGAGACTGGTCTGATGTGCCTGAATGTCATTCATGAGCACCTTATGCTTAGCCAATTCCACTTCTATTATAGGTGGGTCACCGAATACAGGTCTCATTTCGTCCAGTGTTCGTTCAGTCTTAGTAATCCAGGCTAAGAACTCGTTGAGCGCATGTTGGAACTGACCCAAACGCAAAAGAGCATTGTCCAAATCTGATTGTCTGTTGACGATATTCTGGAGCAGATCATCCCAACGGCGGTTGATTTCTTCTATGGGACCTCTGATGGATCGGGCTTGATCTGGGGACACATCTTCCAAAAGATCGTGAGCCTGTCTATTGAGTGCTTCCACTTCGACCATATGTGGATTGACTTCGTTCTGGAAGTCCTTGAGTTCCCGAATTTGTTTCTTAACAGCGTCGATGTCGACGGCAATGGGACCCAAACTGTCATATTTGCGCTCTGCTTTGTCCAAGAACTCCAAAAGATTTCGGAGCATTTCGTGGAAATTCATAGCCTTTTCCATCGCATCGATTAGATTCTGTTCCCGTTTGGCGTACAAAGAGGTGACGTTATCCCACGCGTTATCCAAATCTTCGATGTGTTTCTTGACTTCTGGTTTGTCGGGTTCTCCACACAATTGCAT
>JAQGCS010000075.1:0-38763 GCA_034702105.1 Fuscozetes fuscipes
GAGAGAGAGAGAGAGAGAGAGAGAGAGAGAGAGAGAGAGAGAGAGAAGATTGAGGCTGGCCTATGTAAATGTTATCTTTTAATTTTTGGCCTATTAATCTATTAAATGTAGTGTTCATTAATTTGATTCGAAGCTTGTTTTGAGTCTAAAATGGATCTTATCTTTTGTGATGACTCGAAGGCCTATTAAAGTCGAAAAGAGTCTGAATTAGGAATTGTTGGAAAGATTTATGTTTGAAACAAAAACATTCATTTCTGTTGTTTTCGAGAATAATACAAAATAATTACAAATCCTGTATTTAATACAAAATAATAATCTTTGAGAACATATTGTAATTGGAGTCAAAAAAATCACTCAGAGATAACTCTTATCGGTTGACATAATAAGCAATGAAATTATAATTTGAAACAAGGTATAACAACAATAACAATAATGGTTTTCTGTATAAATCATTATACAGAAATGTATTTTTCTAGTGATTAATATGTAATTTATGAGAATTTATTTCTATTTTTAGATATTTGATTGCACCGAAAGAAAAGCGAAGAGCTCTTCTATTTTGGAGATCAATATTCTGGATAGGTTAAGAATTTCAATTAAATTTTCTAAATATTAATGCTTTTGATGATCCGGTTAAAACATATTGCCTTCGATTAATGTGTTTTACTTCAAGTGATAGACGTGTCTCTCATTATAATACTTTTGCCTAAAATAACAAAAAATAGGAAAAAACAAATTATTATTTTTATGCTGTGCTGCAGATCAGATCGAATTGCTTTTTGATAAAATGTTATGCGTTAGGAGTACACAGGTGTGCCTAATGGAATGTTTTAGCCAGGCAAATAGAATCTGATCTTTATAGAAAAGAACAAATCAAATGGCAGAATGTTGTTGTATTTTGTTTGATTCGTTACGTAAGCTCAATTTCTGCTCGATTAAACATATTCCAATTTTCATTTTTTAAAGGCTTGTTTTGAAGCATTAATATTTAACTTCTGATGTTGAGATGGTTCTTGGTTATATTTTATTGGCAAACTACGTATATGCCTGATAATTATTCAATTAGTCTTGTATGTAATTAGATCTTCATTTTAATATTCATATTATATTTATTCCCAAATGATATGATTTGTCGCATATTTTTATTGTTACTAAAATTGATTTTATTATTTACACGAAAAACATGTTTTGAATGGATTCGCATTTTTTTGTTTCATTATAATTTTGTTATCAAAGTTCAATATTTTTGCCTTCAAGGGATCGAACATTGAGTTGGCTTTCCTTCAAAGTTCTTTAGATTTTTGCGTAATCTCATGTATTGGGACGACCAACCTATATTAAATAAACTGTCATTTAGTGTAATAAGGTTGAAATCTAATCAAGGGAATTATATTTAGGGGAAATTGAATAAAACTTCTACTAAAATGAGCATGATTCACTACTGTACTTTTCAAATACTTCAGCATCCATGTAAAGTGAAGTGAGTTGGCATGGTTATATGCTGCTTCACTCTATAACTCATTCAATATGTTTATGAAAGCTGTTGACGAAACCATTTCATACAAAATGAATTTAAATAACTTTGAGCATGCTAAACATCAGATTCAATATCTTTATGAGTTTAAGAATTTATAGATAAGAATAGTTTTCTTCCAAGAAATGACACAAAATTATGAAAGCATTAAATTGAATGCTTTGAAAAAGAAATTGATGGCAAAACGCAACGCAATGAGTAGTTTTGCTCAGAGATGTTCTCTGCCCTCAAATGAACGTTAAAATCGTTTTGATGTATGTTTTAAATTACATTTCATTATAGATATTGCTTTTTAGGGTTTATTCTTCTAGTGTTGGGCGCAATAGTACTGATGTCGGGTTATTTAGTGCCCCGACTCAACATTGATGTGGGTTATCAGGAGGAGATGAGAATTATCGATCGCGCGGCCTATATCTTTAATCAAAACCTAGAGTGGTGTAAGATCATTGGTTTGGGTGTATTTTGCGTTGGCGGCACATTACTCTCTGCATCTCTACTACTGCCCGGTCTCGTTGGCCTCTCCTGTATAGAAGATACCGATGACGACGAGTCCACTCCATTTAAGCTGAGAATCGCTGATACGGAAGAGTTCTGCGACCAATTGTCTGAGGAAACAAAGGACAGGATTCCGGCTACGGAACAGCTAAAGAGCGTTCAGCCTAAACGTGAGGACAAAATTATTATCACTAATTCTGGCCTTAAAAAAGTGGATATCGAATGAAAATAACTTAAATTATGATTTCACTCAAAATACAAATTCTGTTTAATCCGATTAACACAAAATATTTTTTAATTTGAGTCACAAATCAATCATTAATTTTAATAATGAAAATAATGTTTTATTCAATTTTATTCACAAATTTCACGAATCAATGCCTAAACGTATGAAAAATATGAGTCGACTTAAGAATACTTATATAAATGAATTACAAATTTATTCAATTGACGTGATTTTGATATAATTCCATATCATTTCGAGTTTTAGATTTACGAAACATTTGATGTCTTATTTGTAAAATAGTGTATTTGACAGCAATTCATAACTTGTGTCAGAAATCATTGATTTTTCACTCGACTACTTTATTCACATTATTTTCTAATTCAACTGATATTTTGTCTTTCATTTCATTATAAGTCGACTTATCATAAATTGTGATATAGTTTTTCATTTCCAAATGTAAATGGATGAGTGTCTATACCGGTGTCAAACTGTATTATCATTATTTTATGATTCCTTTTTTACTCTAGCAAGTACTTTTTGGAATTCAGATTAAACAAGAATAAAGTGAATTGTTCGGTCAAATAGCGTCAATAAATCAGTCTTTCAAATGATTATTTAGGAATTTTAGAGCTCATTATTTAATGGGTCACACAATAGCACAGAATAACAAAAGGATTCATTAAATTAAATCTGTGTTTAAAATCTATTTAATGAGAAAAACAGATTTAATTGTTTATAGACTTGAATTGACTTTTGACCAGAGGTTACACTTATTAACGAATTCTTATTAAATAATACTTTGTTTCTAATGTTTCGATGATTTATAAAAATAATAAAATATTCTATCCTTTGCGTTTATTGATTTGGTTCCTGGTCAAAAAATTTAATATTGTTTTGTGGGCATGGAAAATCATAATTCATATGGGTGGAGTTCAAATAATTTAATCAAGAGAAAATTGCTTACATTATAGATTACTAGTTTATTTTAGAACCAATTTGGACAGTTGTTTCTCATGCCTTAAAATATGATCCCTAAGTAATGAAAGTGAGAGTAGGCCATCCCTCAGCTCTTACAGTAGTCAGTTGTAGTTAATGAGAGATTTCTTAACATTCCTGTCACGTAAAGGATGACACAAAACTCAATTAAATATAATTTTGTCCAAAACAGAAATAATTCATCATTTTGTGCTCTTTTAGCCGTTGACACCACATATAATCCCTGACCAGTCTTTATAGTTTGACTCCTCGCTATAGTCCCTAACTTCATTATACATGTACATGTATTTGCCTGCACCAATTGAAAAATTATATGTAAACCCGATTCAATGATAACCATTTGTAGTATGAAAAGGAAGTGACATTGAGGCTCAGGGAAAGATTGACCGCTCAGTCATTTATTTATTTTATTAATTAAAAACTTTTAAATTTGAAGTTTATACAAATTGTTCGTTAATTTTAATGCAAAATAGTTTTAATTGCGATAAAAATTGTTGAAAATTAGTTGTTTTTAGTCAATAACCACGCAATGAGTAAATAGACGTCAATACCACTCCAATATTTGTATGGATTGACAATTAGTTGTGTCAGACCAGCTTTGAGACAGTGAAGTGCAATATAGTTAAAGAGCAAGGTCACTTTTAGGGTCGAGTCATAGATCAACTCATAACTGAGTTCAAAAACATTGACATAAAACGAAAACTTTTCACTCAAATCGTTTAAAATTATGGCCAAAAGTTTTGACAAATGATTGAAATTGATATGAAGTGCGAAACAGAGGGTTATTAACTCAGAAATGTAGTAATTATTAGTTATTAATAACTTTAAATAAAAGTCAATAATTAAATTAACTATTATTACAATTAAGTACTGGTTTTTCAATGAATTCAAAACTTGTGGTTCGGTTGCCATCAGATGATTGACTTCTTCGCGAATTATCACTTTTATAATGCGGTAAATGTGTCGCAACTGTCGCTCCATTTTTACGGCCGATATTTGCCGACAATATTAATGGAGAATCGACTCAAATATTAAATTCATTTCATTTAATAAATCTTTGAATTAATGTTTTGGTAAATAAAAGTTGAAAACAAAACATCGATTGCATAACAAATCACGTGATTTGACGTCAAATTATTTGAAAGTTTTTTAACTCATAAACTTGTTTTGGATTAAAATTCAGTTTAAAAGTCTGTTAGAAATAGAATTAGAAGAATGGCGACTGACCAAGATAATGACAAGGACAATGACAAGGACAAGAACAACCCTAAAGGCAGGAAAATAAGTCGCCTCTTAATAGCAAAATTAATAAAGGGTGTTTCATTTGGACGCATTTATCTTGGCAAAGACACAACGACAGGTGGAGAAGTTAAGATGGAAAAGATAGACATCTCTAAACCACAGCTTCCATTTGAGTTCCAATTCTATCGGATATTGAAGGCAGAGGGACAGCAACACAAAGGCATTCCTTAAATCCATTATTTTGGACGAATCGGTAATTGGCATTAGTTATGGACTTATTTGGGCCCAAGTCTTGAAGATGTGCACTCATTGGAAGCATTTAAACAACAGATCAGTTTGAAGACAACACTTTTACTGATCATTCAGTTGATTTATATCTTTGAGTACTTTGACGGCAAAACTCTGATCTTTAGGGACGTAAAACCCGAAAATTTTTTGTTCGGAAGACCCGATACCGACAAGTATTCAACACTTCATATAATCGATTTGGGACTCTCTAAGGAATACATTGACGAAAGCGGATCACACATTGGATTCAGAAGTGATAAAGGGATGACTGGAACCGTTCGTTACTTCAGTATAAACAGTCATAAAGGATATGAGATTAGCCGAAGAGACGACATGGAAGCCGTCGGATATATGATTGTCTATTTAATCAACGGAGAACTGCCCTGGATGGGACACTAAAGCCAAGTATGCGCTGATCGGAAGGGTTAAGGAACAGACTAAACCAGACCAGTTATGTTCCAACATTCCTAAAGAGTTTACCCAATATATAAAAGATGTTCGATAATTATCCTTCAATGAAGAGCCCAAATACAAAGATTACATAAAACAATGGAAAGAAATCGTTGGAAAGACGACGGGATATATCATATATGACTTCGACAAAAATCACAAACCCATCAAAAAGTGATTTAAATCTATTGTATCTCTTATTCAACACAAATAATCAATTGTTTTCACCGAATATAATGCAAAAAATGATATTTTATACATTAAATTGTTTTAAACATAAGTTATGAATTTGGCGCTCATTTATTTTAAAGATAATTAATGACAAGAATATTTTAAAATTGGTATAAATACTATTATTTTAAAATAGATAAAATCCAATGAATAAGTCTAAATGAAAATGTTATGAATTATATCACAGATTAACTAGGATCTAGAGCTTTGTTGTCAATTCCTTTGTCTTCCAACTTTTCATTTAAGTTGTTGTCATTTGCGATGACTTTATTGATGTTCACCTGAAATGAGAGCAAAACAATTCACTTTTTAATTAATTGCAAACAAATGATTTAAAACTCAAATATTTGTATAATTGGCGGAAAGTGTGAAACAAATAATTGGAGCGAAAAATTAATTTTGGAAATATTTTCCAAAAATTAATTTAAAGTCAAAGAAAACAATTTCTCTTTGAAATAACAACGAAAGTACTAATTAGCCAACAATTAAAGTGTAATTACCTGCGAACTATTCTTATCGGTGTAGACAACACTTCCTGACTCTTTAGTTTTGTTGCCTTTAATATAATTGTCATAAAACGGAAACAATATTGAAGTTAAGACAAACACAACTCCAATGAATAGCATTGAAGTCGAGGAAATCGAAGAGATTTTTGAGGGCTGTTCTAAAACCCATTTAATTCGTTCAGTCATTTCTGTGCTCACATTTGCACCCAATTCCTGCCAAAAGACGGGAAACACTATTTCGGGAACATTTCGGTATCGGAACATTGCTGGGGGTTTGTTTATGAATATATTAAATTGTAAACGAGCAGCATTTCCCATACTTGTGCCGGTTGTCGGCTCAATGTCCAAATAGAACTCATGTTTGGAAGGATCAGCTCGAATGCCTTCAACACTTTCTGCATAGAGAGGGTCTGCACCAAGGAAATGTGGATATGACATGACGACGGGTGCGCCAAATTTACAAGAACTCATATCAAACACTCCTGAGTTGAATCTGATTCTTTTCATTCTGACTCCATTGGAACGACTGCTGGACATTGAGAAAAGTGAAGGGTTGGGGGCTGTTGGCAGTCGACTTATGTAACAGGCATTTGGCGGATAATCGTCGGCATTCTTGAACAGGTTGGGGTCGGGTTTATATCTGTACACGTTAACTCCATGCTTTTCAATTTCACCATGGAAATCTAATTTCCAGCGCCGACAAAAGTCCGGATGAAACAAATACAGACTTTTATTAGAATTAGTGATCGGCGGAAACATTTGGCCGTCAGTACTGTCTTTCAATGAATTGCAGACACTTTTGTCTCTCCAGTGGTCTAAACGACTTTTGCCGTTAAATTTGTCGATTATATTGAGTTTCTCCATATTATCTTTGCCCGTGAATACAGTGAAGAGTCCGTCATTACTTCCATTCCTACCATAAAGCCATCCGAATCGTCCCTTACTATTATTTTGGATTTTTGGATTCAAAAGTGGACCAAATGTTGTCAACAGATCAGGATATCCGTCAAAAAGCAGCTGATTTACAGTTCGTTTGATGAAAAAGCCTTCAGTGACCGCATCCAAGGCTAAGGTAACGATAACTCTGACGGCTGAGGGGGCGCTCTGTAGTAAACTGAGTGTTACGGCCAGAGGACCATTCAGTGATGTGATTATATCACTTTCATTGCCATTACTCATTTCGGGCACAAAAAAGTAGATCTTTTTCTCCCTGTAAGAGACGGTCCCGTTTTGGTTGTAATCCAAACTTTTAGTCCATTTGGATCTATAGGTGTAGGGACCCATCTCTACGAGCACTGGTTTGGCACCTTGTCTTTCAATTTGCATAGGATTGGTCACATTGAAGAAATATATCCTTTGATAAATAGGCAAAGGAATGTCTTTCCATATTTTAGAGGCTTCTGTGTTGGGCTCCAATTGTAATTGCTGCAAAATTCAATTAAACAAATTAGAGGGAATTTCATTCATTTTTGAAAATAACAAGTTTAGAAAATGTTCAGAACTTAAAAAATAATTTCTTTGGATTAAATTTATGGTTCGCTTGAATTAAAGTTTAAAATCAATTGTTTTGAACTTTCATTGAATGATATTTTTGAGCAAAAAGTTTCGAAATTGAGTTTTGTTTAGCAAACAATCGATTATTTAATTAACTTTGAAACTTATGAAAATCATTTGAATACCTCATGAATTTTATTGATAACAATTAATGGCACTCCAAATAACGCAATCAGACCCAAACAGATGAAGAATGTGCCCAAAAATATGAGTATTAGTTCTCTTTTATTCATTGATATTCTCATGTCTACTGAGTTAAGAATTTGTCGAAAAGAAGTCCAATAATTAGTGATAGTGTTTAACATTGAATATTTGCCGACACTTAATGTTCAAAGGAGTGACTTATCCTTCAAAAGTCAAACCGCACTTATGATGTACTCGTTTAGAGTAAATATTAAGTAATTCATTGCCAAACATTCAAATTAAAAATTAATTTATTTAGGAGAGGGGACTATTAGCTGAAGCTGTGCTGTTGGCAAACAAGAGTCCTTTCTATTGACTTTCACTTAGGACTCAACTATTGTTTTCGTCACAAACTTGAATGCAATGAAAATTTCCATTAATTCGTTAATAGACCCAAAAGTCGATAATTATTATTCGATTCTCGTATATTTCGGTTAAAAATTTCCTTCAATTGAAAAGAAATGACTTCATTACGAAATACAATTATTAGTTACCATTTGATCGCAAAAGTGATTAGTGTTTGAGTTGAGCTTATTTTTAGACACTTTTACTTTTCATACATTAAATTTAATTTCATTAATAATATTTCGATGGTTTAGTTGGTCGACAGGTTTTGCAGGAAGTAATTCAATAATTGAAGACTTGTTTTTAGATCATTGGAGAGATTTCACACAATTTTGTTTTATTTTGTCTCCAATACTAAGAAAAGAAACTTTCGTCCTAACGTGGAAATCTTGAGAAGAGCACAGGTAGAGGACAGGTAGAGGTTGAGGGCTCGAGCACTCGTAGAAAATCAGTTGGCATTCGGTTTACTCTCTGAGAACAACAACAATAATGACTGCAATCAATGGTTGGATGAGTTTAGAGGTTAGAAATTAGTTCATTCGCATAGCATTTGTTGACGACAACCCATTGCAAACCCATTGCAAACCAATTGCACAGTAATGTAATTTTAGTCTTTAGTGAGAGTTGTCTTTTGGCCCTAAACTCTATTTACAACCGGTTTTCGAACTTTAATAATATGTTTCAATTGGTTCCCAACAGAGGAGTGAAGACCTCAAAGACGTCAAAAACAATATTTTTACCGATATTTTTGAACTTGAATTTCATTTGAGAAAAAAATGATTTACTGACAAATTTTTATTGATATTTTCGAAATAACTCTCGACTCAACCGAAAGGCTATTCCTTTTAGAAGAGTTTTATGAGTCTTTCCTTTCTATCAAATCAATTAATTCAAGGATTTTGATTGAAATTTATTTCTTAGATTTCTTTTTTAAGAATCGATTTTCTATTAAATATAGAGAAACTTTTCCATTACTACCAATCCTTTGAATGCAATAAGTTTTAGATGATTTCAATTGTTTTGAAATAAATAGGTTTTAGGCAAATTTGTTGGGAAACTACTTTTAACATGTTTAATTCAATTAAAAAATAAGTTTGATAACTCCTTATTGTTAGTGATTTACAGTTAAAAGATTTAATGCATTTACTTAAGAATATACACTAAAAACAAGTGCCACTAAAGTATCACAAAATATAACAATACTCAAAAGTCGGCAGAAATGAACTCATTATGAAATTAAAAGTAATGACTCAAATAAAACTGAAAATGTATTTTAAATTATCTCAAAAGTCATTTTTTGTAATGTGTTTCACTTCCATTTGAGATCTATTACTCATAAATATTGATCCAAATTTAAACAAATGTGTAAGTGTAACTTTTTGGTTGGGCATCTTTTCAAATGTATGTTAGACTGTGTGGCACTTATACATCAAATCCCAGCTTTGAAGCAACAGAAATATTTGGCTCAAATGTGATTTGAATTAGTAATGGGTTTAATGAGATTATCTACAAATGTGGGAATCGCTCTATTTTTGAGGATTTGTTTTGATTTGATTGCAATTTCTGTTGAAATTATTTATTTGTGCAAAACTTTAGACAAAAATATAATTAGTTAAACATTTGACATAAATTTCAGCGAATGATTTCAAGGCTTTAATGAATTGAATGCAAAGAAATCCTTTGAATTCTCGATTCAGTGAACATTAAATTACATTTATTTCAGACAAATTTTAATGTTTAATATTAAAATAGACAATCATTTTCAAGGATGAACTTGTCAAAACTTACATAACTACCTAATTAATTTTTTTTATCTTATTGAATAATAGTGGATTCTAGTTTTAATAGATGGCACATAACATTTCGAAACAATATTTCTTTTAATATTAAAATGATTTGAATTATATCTATAATTGTCATGATATTAATAGCACTCTATTATACAAAAAATTGATTAGAAATAAGATTGAAATTATTAAAAAAAAATTAAAAATATTAAAAAAGATCTCCCCGGCGGGGAATCGAACCCCGGTCTCCCGCGTGACAGGCGGGGATACTAACCACTATACTACCGAGGACCTCATGGAAAATAGTTACAAATTTTAGTATTTAATCTTGATATGTTATAAATTGCCAAAATTTAGAAATTTTAAAGTTTCACGAGATTTTAATGCAGTTTTCATTCTTTATTAATATAAAATATGTTCAGATCAGGGTTTAGATGAGACTCTGAGTACTCTATGATTATTTCAAAGCTTTTTCTCCAAACTTTTGGTAGACTTTTCACTCACTTCTAAGTCGAGAATATCATTATTGGTTCGGTTGTATTCTCTGATGGATGCGATGCCATTGTATACATAGATTCCAACGATGGCTGAACTGATAGCCAATACAATGAAGAATAAGATCCAAAAATGCATTTCATAGCCGTGAAATGTTTTGCTCTTCATAAATATCACACGAATCAGAAGTAACACAAATAAGGGAATTCCTATCACTCGATAGGCCATAATCCTGACATATTTGGTAAAGAACCTTGATATTCTTTTCTTTGCATAAATAGGATTGACTCCGACGTATGGACACTGACAGGACCGACAGATCAGAGACTGATTGTTGATAATCACTGTTTTTATGCAATCGAAGTGAACGGCTCTCTGCAATTTGCACTTACAGACTGTCAATACTTGGCCATCGGCTCTGCCACAAATATAACAGTAAGCCAATGGTTTGCTATTTTCATTCTGTTTTGATCCCTCGCCACTTTTAGGGGCGATTTTGATGGCCTCAACACTATCAACACTATCTGTCGACAACTTTCTTTCAATCTTTTCATCATTGGTTTGGGAATCAGAGCTTTTGGTGGTTGGGTTACTAGTAGTACTGCTGCGTTTCTCTTCTGAATATGTACTTTGAGGGTTGCTCTTTTGTCCATCGCTTGGGGTAGGGTTACCTTCAGACGATGGTTTACCGTCGCTCTGATTCTGCTTCATATCAACTCAAATAAATAATCGATTTTTTCTGTTTTGGTAAAATTTTCAATTGTTGAATACTCACTCTAATCGATAAAACTATTTATTTAATTAAAACTATTTAATTATTCCTTGTTGTTTATAATGACTAGAGCTTAACATTTATTGAGAATAACGGTCAATAATTAATAATGACACAGTTAGTACTAGTAGAATCCAATTTAATCAATAGTTCTTATGTTTATTTCTCATGGATTAAGATTAGGATTTTGATTGGAGAGAATTAAACTAAAGAAAGCTAAATAATCATGCTCTTATCTATGTCTAATGGAACAAATATCCTGTTAATTGAGATGAATATAAAACAATTTTTCTAATAGTTGTTCGCAAAGCGGAGTTTGAAATGCAATGAATATGAGTATGAAGACAATTGTCATTGTATTAAATCTTTTGGCTGTCATCTCATGTGAACCGTAAGTTTATCTAAATATCAAAAGGGACGGAGGAACTGATCAAGTTTCACAAATGTATATCTAATAGTTGGAGTCCAATGGGAAGCCATATTAAGACCAAGTTTACCAAGAAGGTAAATGACAGTCATATCTATTATAATACTCATATCTTCACTTCCAAAGAAATTCCATTGAATCCTAACAGAGTCATTATTAATATCAATATGGCAGCGCTGGCTTAGTTGTTAAAGGTCATATTTGGGATCCAGATCATCTCTATCAGTACCAAATGATGTACATCTGAATTACAGAAATTCTTCGTCGATCGTCTGGCAACAGTTAGAGCACATGAGATATTCGGTTTGGGGGCAGCCATTTATACACAGAATTCAGATGTCGAGGTCAATGGTCTAATGACTTACGACAGAGAACTGTTCAAAGTGGCCATCGATGAAGTCAACAAAGAAGTTCAAAAGTTATATCCTTCCGAATCCGTTGAAGGAGTAATATTTGCTTCCGGTCCGTCCCAAATACTTTCTGCAAATACTAATTAATTAAATGTATTTTTAGGTCATTTTAGTGATGAACAATGGGTTTACACAACTAATCCACCGACGGGTGAATTGACTCACATAACGTATGATACGACTGAATGGTTGAAAGGAAAGGCAGGTTTCGGTACTCATGGCATTTAAGATCTGACAGTAAGAACAGAATGGAAAACTCCAGATATTTGGATTCGAAAAGAATTTGAGACACCCGGTTCTGCATATATTTTATGATGACAGGTGTATATAAACGGCAACAAAATGGTTAATGTGTTTGATCCCTACCAGACTTCTTATTCCGCTCATAATATTGACCCCGAATTCTTTAAAAGTGGCAACAATATTATCGCCATTCATTGCCACGAATTATGGGGCGGACAGGGAATAGATGTTGGAATTTACGAAACAAAATATGAATGAATTTTCAAAAACAGCGAATAATCAGAAATGAATTTTTAATCAATAAATAAATTTAAACAAATGCTACGAATTTAAATGAGTGGTTTGAAATTAAAATGAAATTAGCCATCATTAATAATTGAAGTGGCCCTCAATATGTGCAAGAATATCTGAATGATATCAATGTAGAGACAAATGGCTCCGTAAACATATTCTTCGGGAGTCATCTCATACTTTTTGCCGCCAATAATCAGTTGAGTGTCATATAAGAGATACTGTTTTCAAATAAATAATTGAATTAATATTTAAATAATAATTCTATGATAAATACCAAAGAGAACAAGAAAGCACCAAAAATGGACAGGGCCAAATACAAAGGGTTTGCATTGATATCAAATGATATGACGACAATAGACAACAATATTCCCATAACCAAATGGATAAAGAATAAAATTAAGAGAAGACACCCACAGTTCGTTATATCGAACTAACAATTATTTCAGTATTTAGATATTTGTTAGACATTTATTTGATAGTTACCCAGGGAGTGGTGGCCAACAGTGTGATAGCCAGTACTACAACACCTGTGATTATAAATGCAATTATGATGTTTTCTCCATTGTGTTGGGCACAGGCCAGTCCCACCAAAAAGGTATATCCAATTGTCTTAAAGGTCAAAAAAAGTTTTAAAATTGATATAATAGTCAGCCTTTTGTTACTCACGAATATTCCCGAAAGAAAGTAATTGAGGGGAACAGTCCTTCGAGCAGACATTGAACAGCAGAAGAGAATTAAAACTGTAATGATGGCTATGAATCTATTGAAACAAACCTAAAGATATTGAAGTACTATTTGACTTACGATGCGATCACCAGAAGTACAACGATTGCCAGGGACAAATTGTCATTTCTTTCACCGATTCGGTGAAAATTGAGATAATCTCTGAAACTGTTGGACAAAAATCTATACAATGAATCGATATTGAAATCTAGTTTTACATACTAGGCAAACATAATTCCACTGATGACAACTGTGAACACGATCTGAATGAAGAGAATTCCGTAAACCTTTCGGATGAATCCATTTCTAACCTCTTTGTCCTCAAAGAGTCCCTTTGGAGAGGCAATGATTGAGTGGTTGACCGCACACTCCATATAAATCTTTGTTTCCTTTTTGGCCTCAATGTCGTCGAATTGCATTTGACTCACTTCAGACACTCTATGGTTTGGGTTCGAACTGTTGATCACTTGAGTCGAACACAACTCAATTGAAATTTGTAACGAATCGGTGGGTAATTGAAAAGCGACCAACTCTTTGATTTGATCGGATGCGCTCTCAATATCTTTGGAAGTCATTGCTTTGGATGACTGACAATGAATTTGTTTAAAATTATGTATTTGTGATTAAAATCTAATTTGGAAGTCGGGTCACAAAGTTTAGTATACTTTATGTTTTGAGAATCAAATTGAAAAATGAGTGTATTTTTGATATTTTATTGTTAGAAAAGTCATGAGATTTACAGTGAAAACGAGAATAAAGTGGGAGAAAATCAATTTTGTATTAATTGAATGAAATGTGGATTTAATTTGTGATGAGTTCTAAGCCGCGTCTGAGTTCGTATTTTTGCGGCGAAAGACTGTCAGCCAGAATAGACCTGCGATTATGTTTGTCAGTACAATGACAACCAAAACGCAAACCATAATAATTGTGGCCAAGTTGTTATTCTTCTCAATGCGATCTTCAGTTTTGTTTTCTGCAACCACTTTAGCCGCTTCAACACCGGCAGCGCTGTTGGGTTCTCCGCTGTTTGACTCACTTTTATCACAACTGAAGAATTTCCAGACAGGGATCTGAAAATATCGAATCATTAGTGCAACAAATCTAAGAATTTAATGAAAACCTTTTCCGATTCTTTACCGCTCTGGTCATATTTAAGAAGAGTGTTTTCAGGCGCCTCATTCTTATTGATGTATAGATCAGAGCCAATCACTATTCCTCCCAAAACATTGACAAGATCCAATCTTTCAGCCAATACCGACCATTTCAGTGACGGGGCGTTGATATCAACGGCGCTGACAAACAAACTATCTTTTGATACAACAAATATCTGGGACTGATAGCCACCCATAAACATAATGGCGTTTATGTTATCCATATGAGTACCAAAGAACCAGTCACTGGACTCACCTCTGGGTTTGAGACCCCACGGAATCTTACTTTTGTCAGCTTCGAAGGCGAACACATCGTTTGCAAAACGAAACACTTTATAACTGGTCTGAAAGAAGATAAATACCAGTTGTCGATAGGATTTACAGATGGTGTCAGCGCTGTCGCATTTCATCGTTAACCCCAGACCGGCTCTGAATAAAGGAATGCTGGGAAATATCTGGTCAACGGTGACATCTTGTCCAATTTGCAATAATTTGCCCTTCTTCACTTCATATCTCCAGACGAGCCATAACTGAACCGAATTAACTTCTTTCCAACTGTACCCGAATATAATTCTGTCGTAATTGAAAACTCCCCCTAAAAGTAATTTGCGATCCTTTGCGCAAAACATTTCTTCGCCGGTAATCTCCGCCACGAAAAGCGATGAGATAATCAAAATTAACGAAATCAACGACATTTTATTCTCTCAAATGTTTATTTGAATTTTAAATCAGTGAACTGTCACGTGCATTTTATTTTCTTCCAATTTGTTCTGGTTAAAAAGAGTGTATATTTGTCTTTTCTTTAACTTAAAAAAATTGATAGTTTAACTAAAAGAATATTAAACGGATCAAATTAATGATTTAGTAGATTCTAGATTTTAATTTGTTGAAAAGCCATAATAGTATTGAGTAATACAACTTTTGTGTGAAACATACAAATGATAGACTATTTTTATAACATAGTTATAACAAACTATAATTTATAAATTAGGAATGTGTCAGCTCATTTAAAAATTACAAACATATGTAGTGAGTGAAGTTCAATTAAAATAATTGTATTATTTCTATACTCGAGAATAGAGGCAATAAAATTTGTTGTTAAAAGTGATTAAATTACACATTTGTGAGACATATAAATATATAATTAAGAACTGTTTACATATATTTGTTCTGGATTAAATGTGTTTTTAAAATAGCAAATAAATCAGGAAATGATAAATATATTTTTGGCATAAACACAAGCTTCAAGAATAGTTTGTGGTCAACTTATTTTGAGGATGCCTAAACAACAGTGAGAATTCTTGTACATTTGCGCAAACATTAGTGTTAAGTTTACAAAAGTTATACACTGTATTTGATTAATCGAAATACACTCATCTGATTGAATGTTGTAAACACAGGTGAATTGCAAACTAAATTTATGGCAATAATACTCATTTTTCAAAACGGACAAAATTAAACAAGCTCAGTTTTGAGAAATTGTTGATATCTGATTTGTAAGGAATTTCCACTAACATTGTGTGTGAGTCAACAAAACATCACATTTTATATTAAGAGACTCTTAATAAGAGTTATCGATATTTTCTTATCTCATTTGGGATAACAGTTTAAACACATATTCAGAGATAAGTAAATCTATTCAATTGTTTGGGACTCCATTCAAAGAACAGTTCCTTGAAATATGATTGAATCGAATTGCAGTACCATTTGATGCCATATATTGTGTTATTTATTTGTGGAATATTTTGTGACAAAAAATGTATAAATTAATTGAGATTTTAATATTTTACTCGATTTTGAAGTGTTGTTTAACTCAAAAAGTCGATTATCGTATTTGTAAGTCATTCTGAAAATGTTGCATGCTTATTCCATCGTTTATTTAACATGAACTTGATTCGTTAGACTTTGCAGAAGAAATTTGTAATCAAAGGATAAAAATCGGTTCCGAACCCAATAATAGTTCACTGATTATAAAACTATTTAAAAATAATTCGAGTAAAACAATAAAGTCGTGTAAAGTAGAGATCGAATCACAAAATGATCACAAAATTCACACAAATGTCAAGAAAATGATTGATTCGTATAAAGCCATGGATTTGAAGAGTCATAACAGCATTAAATTAACCAAATCTAATGAAAATCGACTCGTGATCATCGAATTCAATGGATTGGGGGACGACATTAATATGGTTGTCACTTCATATCATGGTGAGTCGACATAACATTGCTGACATGTAACATTGACTGGCACATTTTATATTTAATTATTACTTACTCATTTGAATTTAAGAACATTGACTGCAGAAATGAGGGATCGAAGGGGGTATTTTTTTATTTGCCTCTAAAATATCTTAGATGACATACACGACCTCTCAAATGATCTCTAAAGTAATTTTTAGCCGAATTTTTTTTACCTTCCTAAATTTTCGAAAAATTGGCATTCAAATTTGAGGAGTTTAACCCTCTAGATTTTCTAAACATTTTTACGGAAATCTATAGCAACTTATTTGATGTCCGGAGTTGGGTAAAATTGTTATTTTGTTCTCTTCATGCCCCAGATGAAATACCCCTACTAATCCTCTTCGGCACTTATTATTGACTGCTATTTCAATAAAGGTATGTGAGAAAACACAGAATGTGAATGAACAAGCCAAAAAATACAATATCATAATGTAATCTTGCATTAACAGGATAACCACCCAGGTTGAAAATGTTATGTCACACTTACCAATTGTTTGCATTTATGCATTTTTGAAATCAACAAAGTTCATATTTATCGCCAATCAGTAGTTTTAAATACGTGTACAATGTTTGCATTATTCTAAAATGAGCTTTAATTATGACAAATAAATCTAGATGCTATATTCCAAACATGATTTTGTTTGCAGCTGTGAGTGATGGCCAGAATTGTCCGAAATTTCACTTTTTATGTGAGAAAAATAAATGCATTCACGAAATATTTAGATGCGATACTTATTCCAACTGTGTAAACGATGAAAACGAACTAGCTTGTGCACTAGGTAAGACAACTGTGAGATTAAACTTGGTTGAATAAACAATAATTGTTTAAACGAAAATGATTTTTTGTAGATTTGACACCTGGTAATACGATTCTATTGACGATAATATTAGCGATTTTGAGTACACTGTTTGGCACCACTTGTCTGCTATCGAGTTATGTATACTTCAGATATTATCATAAGAAACAGTGTCTTCTGGACAGCAAACAGATAATGTATGGCGCCGTCAATGCGAGTACATCCGTCTCTGTTCAGCATTCGATGAAAGTTTACAAATAAATGATTAAAAAGTCTTAAAATGGTTCAAAATATGGTTTTACTTTTTCTCAATATGACCATACTTACTCACATGCAAATAGTTTTATGCAACTATTTTTTAGACTCTTTTAGAGCCTTTTTTTAATGATTCCATTTTTAAAATTTTATTATTGTCTATGAATAAATTTGAATTAAATTTGAATTAGTCTTGTTTATTCTTATACTAGACTCTAGTGACTAGAGTAAAGCACTCTACCTAATTGCTTTTAATTTTTTTTAATTATTTAATACTACCGTTTTCTTAAACGAAAAGTTACTTTGAAAATTTCATTGCGTAACACTAAGCATGATAACCTTTTTAGCTAAGAATCAAATTCAATTATAATTGCTCATTCAAATGTCAAAAAAGCTCTTTTCAATACATATTTAATTGAAAATTCCTAAAAAATCAAAATATTTTTCTTTTGATTTTTTATTGAAACTTGTTCAAATTCTGAGCAAATAATTAGATTGCGTTCGGATTCTCACAAATATTGCAGACTTTTGACATTTATTCGACTTATTTATGCAAATATTTATGTAAAGCAAATATTGTTCTTTTGTTGCTCACAATTCACTGAATATTCATTTCAATTAATGGATGAGTTTTAAGTTTTATCATTTGGTTTCGATTATCTGAAGAATAGGAAAAACTATTGAGTGAAAGGCCACGCAAAACATCCGAGTGTTTAATCCATTTTAATTTCCGATCACTCGATATTTTATTCTCGGAAAGAAAGCAAATACCAAACGAATAAAGTGTTTTCGTATTTTAATGAATTGATTTATGGTAAGAATTCTACGGAAATCATTGAGAAATTCTGAGGAATCAAAGAATTTCTTGAGAATTGGAAGACAACACACTTCTAATCTGATTGCAAAGAAAACAATTTTCACAATTGTTTCCGATTCTTCAATTTCCGGTTCATTTTTATACAGAGATTCGACTGAATTTCTTGGAATTATTTATGTAGGAAAATAGAAATTAGCATGATAAATTATGCATTCACAAAAAAAGTTAGCTGATGTTACCTTGGAATTCATTTGTCACTAAAGGGATTAGCCTTTTTAGAGTCAAAGAAAGGCTTTCAAACATTTCAAAGTAAAGCTGAAGAATAGCTTAAAAGCCTAACATCTGTGGAGAAAATGTATTGAAAATCGCAAATAACAGTAAAAAGATTTGAATATTTCAAAAGAAATGCCATTCAATGGACCCCTTGTTTTGCATACATTCTGTTCGCTTATTGACAATCGTTTGAGAATTTCCTCAATTTATTAATAAAATAATGATTGGAAATATGGATTACGACCAAGATATTTGAGGAATAATCCTAATAAATCTGATAGTTCATTGAACTGATCATTAGATATTTGATATGTAAACTTGGTTATCGCGAAACGGTTTTGAAAGTTTTCATTATATATAGTGTTTGTGCATTGGAATGAGTGAATGGGCTGTGGGTCTGAGTGGTGGTATGGGCTCTCCTGTGTTGGTCTGGCAGTGGGCTCGTGTTTGTCAGTGTGTTGCGCGTGCGTTAACTCATAATATGCTTGAGCTTAGAGTTCAGTACGCGATATAAAAATGGTTTCAGTTGTTGTTTATCTCAATCACTACTTTATTGTGAATCCCATTTGGATGCCATCACTAACTGTTTTACACAATTTGTTAAACTGTTGTTAAATAAGTTTATTTGTGGCAATTTGTGCACCACTTTGTTATTTGCATCGATTACTCATTGCATTGATTGCAATCTGAGCTCTGCATCCGATCCGTAAGTATTAGTGAAATGTTTGAGGCATTAGTTGAGGCAATCCTTTTATTTTTCGTCATCCGTTTGGTTCGCCTTTTCTGCACTGCTTTTCATTCATTTTGTGAGTCACGATATCCATACATTTTCTATCCAAATTGGGCTAGTTTATATTGGAAATCAATAGTTATTTGCAATTTTAATTAAGTTACAATAAGAGCTGACATTTAATGACTTTCTTATGTTTGTTGCAATAGTTTGCGAATTATTTCTTTTACTTAATTGCTGTGAAAGCGTTTATGTAATGTGTCGTTAGGTTTGACTGTAATACTACGCTCAGTGTTTATTATGACGACCTTGAGCCTACAGACCAGTTCTGTTCTCCACAACATTACAACTCCTATGCCTATGTCTTAAGTCTTGTGTCACAGAGTTTTGGTGTTGGCCCTCCCTTTCCCTTCTCTGATGCATAGCATTGACATTCATTTGTGTTTTATTACCCTTTTTTACGATAATATGATTTGCAAAATATGGTGTTTCGATAGATTTTGTCCGACAACTCCATAACCGATAACACGATTAGCAAATTCTAATGAAATGTTCCACAAATTGGTTTACCATAGCATTACCCTGGCACAAACAATTTCCCTTTCGGTCAACTGCTGTTTGCAATTATTATTTGAAGACCTGTTTGTTATCGATATGAATGAGTTTCGACTGTTTCTGATCTGAGAGAAGAGCTATAACTGAGAGAAGTGTCAAAAAAGGACTGTTGGCCTCCATTTCACTACAATTAATGATTTTGTCATTTAATTAATAATTACTGAAAGAAAGTGTAGGAAAATGCATATTACATATGACAGCTATTATAGGGTTGAACTCAATATTATCAATGCTTTAACTAATGAATACTTTAATCAAATTAATGAACGACTAATGGCTTTGAATATGTAATCTAGCGACTTTTTAATGGAGCATCCAAATATTTAAGAGACTTTGTTAGGAATCGTCAATAATTGATTATGTTTTGATTTAATAGAAAAGTTGACGTAAGAATTGAACAGGAATTGAGCATGTATGTTTGAACTTGACTTCCAGTCTGTGCGAAAGCAGTCAAACACATATCGATCGTAAAAGTTATTTAACTAAAGTCGGAATCGGCAGTGGAGGCAATATATGACTTCGCCAAAATTGATACAATGAACTTCCCAGCTAAAATCACACAGATATCATAGCATCAAGATATAAAGTGCTTGTTTCCATTGCATTTGATCTGCTGGTCAATTTTTAGCAATTATATTAAAATAAGAGTAAAATTTAGCTTAATGGAAAAATAATGATCACTCCCGATAATTGACTCTCTCCTCGTTTACTTGAGCCATACCCTGCCTATTATTAGAAAGCATAAAAACCTTAATTTAATGATTGACATGAAGAGACGGAAACAATTGTTTTAGTCTTTTGTGACAAAACCTTTTACGGCATGAAATTTAAGTAAATAAAAGTATTAAAAGATATATTAATTTGAAATCGATGTCAAAATTGTTTTTTTTTCGTCTTTTTGAACCTCAACTATAATAGAGTTAATTAGTATTTTTGATAAGAGATATCCATTTATCTTATATTTAGAATGCTATCAGATTTCATGACATAATGTTTGGTATCATTGGTTCGACTTTTATCTGATTTTAACATTAATTCAAAGCCTTTTGTTTATTATGTCTTTTCTATTAAATTTGATCCAAAATTTTATTCTTGTTTTATGTTTTGTCTGTTTTGCGTACAAAAGTTGACAGAAATGTTAGATTTGGTTTAGTTTTGAGCTCTGGTTTAATAATTTTGATTCGTGGCTATTCTTCACAGGATTTGCACATTTCTTTTGACTAGTTTTCACCTTTTTCTTAATTACATGTCTGTCTCGTAGTTGTGCTATAATACTGATTAATGAATTAGAATTTGTAAACAGATTTTCTCTCCTTTTCTTATCGTTTTGTTCGTAAGCTTTAGCTTCAGTAATGACTAAAAGTTTCAAATTCTTAACCATTAATAAGGATTTGAATTTGACATTAAGTGCTCTGCAATGAAGACATGACACACACACATTGACTTATTCAGTCTTTTACCTCAAGTATTGCTTTTCTATTGATATTGTTTTTCGATTTGATTCAATTAAATTTAAACAACAGTCAAATGGGATTTAAATGAATTTTATGGGACTTATGGGACACTTGTTTAAGAGCTCTGAATATGAATTATGAATGACTTATTGCACAACAATTGCGTCAATGCTGTAATTGTTCCGCTCTTATACTATGTAACGATTTCACATCTGGAGTCGTATCGATAAATATATTGAAATCTGTTCAAACTTAGCCTTTTATTATTTGATTTCACCCATTTAAATTAAATATCGATAAGAAAGTCGGCATTTTATTACTCAAAATTTGGATTTCCTCTCATATTTATCAAAATAATTGCAGGATAATTTGAATTTTGTCTATTTGTATTATTGTTTTTGTGTGAAAAGGGGACTGAATTTGTAAGCATACGATAGTTGTGTGCAGTGTTTTCGTCATTGAATTTTTTAAGTCAACAATAATTTTGATTACTTTCTGTACATAACATAACACAACATATGATTCATAGCTTAAGAAATTCAAACATCAATTTTGAATCAAACAGTAATTCAATGAATTAATTTTTTGATTATTGTTTTGCAGAGTTATATATATTTTTGTTAATTAATGGAAATGCGGTTAATTGTGATGAATATGTGAATTGAGTGCTCATCGGATGTGATGTCGGCTCAAAGTATCGCTGCATCGCATCGACTGATTGCCGATAACCCGAACTTATTGGCCGTAAACAGTCGGACAAACCACCTGTTGGACAATGTTTTGCACCACAAACAGGAGGACCACAACTCTATTAAATGCAAAAACATGAATAATATTAACAATAATGTCAACGAATCCAATGCTATGAACAGCAGTTCCTCCAAAAATGGTAATCACTGCGGACTTAACATCAATAATATGTTTGCAATGCCTTTGAATAGTGAGTTGTCTTTCAATTCAATCATTTCTTGATTTTTCTCTGCATTTCATTTGATTTGTTCACTCATTTGTGCGAATAATTTGTTTTGTTTGCGATTTTTAGTCACATTTCTAAACAAGTGTTGACTCGACTTTGAATTAATTATTTGATCGCATAATCGATTGCATTAAATCTGTTTATTTGCACTCATTATTCAAATGTGTTTTGAATTACCCGCTCTTTAGACGTGTCGTCGCTTTATCTGTTCAATTCGGAACACCACCCGTTTCGGCCGAATGTCGGCCAGAGTTCGGCAAACACTGCAATGTCTGCACACAATGCGAGCGCACAGTCAACACAAAAGATAATTTCAAATTTGAATAATAATAGTCTTAATTCGCTGAGAGAAGGCACGACTCCATCCCCTCTGAGCTTATCTTCGATCTCAAACAATGTAAACGATAACACAGGTATGTTATTGTGTGGCACCTATTCCTTCCAATTAAATGGCTTTTGTTTTATTATTTTATTTATGAATTCAAAGGGAATTCGTTTAATTCGATATCAAAATCTTCGCGGACTTCAGATGGACTCATATCTGGTCTGAACTTTAATCACAGCGACGTCTTAAGAGAGGGCGGTTTCATGAGTTATGGGTCGTCGCCGGCGGAGAACAACACTTCAACTCCGAATAGCTTCACTACTTCCTCACTGGACGGGTACCTGAACGCAGGACAGGGCGGTCCGAGTTCTAACCATTCCTTCGATTTGTTGGACTCGGATTCGTTCTCAGAAATGCCAAACACTTTATCGCCTTCTTGTCATACGACATATGACGACAATTCTGGTCATACATATGTCGATAAACAGAAACAGTCGGCAAATGATCGAAACTCTGGGGCTCCCACTCGAAAGAAACGCAAAAATGGGCCACCAGTTCGACCGGCCTGTCCCGACTGCGGCAAAGAATTTTCAAACCAAAGCGCACTTTCGAAGCATAAATTGACGCATTCGGACGAACGCAAGTTTGTGTGCAATCAGTGCTCCAAAGCATTCAAACGTCAGGACCACCTCAATGGTCACCTCTTAACGCACAGAAGCAAAAAGCCTTATGAATGTGATGTCGAGGGATGTGAAAAGACCTATTGTGATGCCCGCTCTCTAAGAAGGCACAAAGAGAACCACCATCCCGCCGGTATGTCCTACTCTTGTATTGATTGTTGGCATAGTTCTCATCATTTGAATATAGGCTCAAACAACGGCCAAAGCCAGTCCTTACCAGCCCTGGCATTTATACCTGGGATTGCGCTCAACTTTTCGTCTGCGAATTTAAATCTGAACCAAAATCAGTCTTTGAATCGCATACAATACGCACCACCGCCTCCACCAGCAGTTACCACAACTCCATTGGTGCCACCGGTGACTGTTAGTGCCGAGCAATCGGCGGCCACGCAATTGCAACGTCTGGCGCTTCACAAACAGGATGATAGTATTCACAACACTAATGACAAATGGGTTTCCCCTCCACACGAGGGACCGACCGCACAAAAATGGAATCAAAATTCAGTTATTAGCAAAAACTCATTCATTAATAATAACGAAATCGCAAAGCAATCGATTAAATCGGAACTCTATAACAAACTTCAATCCATCAGTAGTTCTAATTCTGGTCTTTTGAGTGACTCATCCCAAGAGAACGCACTCCTGCACCAACTCTTGACTCAGGAACATTTCAAAGAAAAACAGCATCTCTATCAACTGCAACAACCGCATCAGTCAGATGAACATCAACGTCACCATCAACAGCAACAACATCCACAACCAATTCCTCAGGAGTCACATCATAAGCATCAAACGTCCCGACACTCGCCAATACAGCAGTCAATTCAGTCGTTATCGCAAACAGAATCACATCAGTCAATAACATCAGATAACTGGCCCTACACTATGTTTGCACAGAACAGCAAATCAGAGCCACAACATGTTGAGTGTTCTTTATGTCAGCGTAAATTCAAAAACATTCCCGCTCTTAATGGTATGTTTGATCTTAATATAAGTTATATTTTAATCTAGTGATTGAATGCTAGGTCATATGCGACTTCACGGCGGATATCTCAAGAATCAGACGCAAAACAATTTAAGCAACCCTTCCATTAATGCCAAGAAAGAGGGCAATAAGGCCGACACATCTCAGGTGAACGCTAACGTAAAGGCTATTCTCGATGTCATCAAAGAGAAGATATCTCGCAAACAAGCAAATAATATGGCCAATAACTTACCCCCGCCTCCAGTTCCACAACAGCAAAGCCATCCTCAACATGTGTCACACATGTCTAGCAATCACCCCCAACAAATGATGGATAGCCCAATGGCTCCAATATTATCGCCAGTGACTCCGGTCACACCAAAGACCACGGATAATAACACCTCGACTTTCAATTATGATTTTCATCAGATGTCTGCCACTAATGAGATGCACTTCACTCGTGAAGACCACGAACTTTATTATGAGAACGAAATACTTCTACTCAAAGAGCAGTTACAACAATCACAACAGTTCCGAATGCCTTCCCAGCCTTCGAATATGTCGAGTAGATTCCAAGCACAGGAACAAAGACAGCAACAGGCGAGACGTCACAGCGATTCCAGTGATATGAACGCTAATTGTATCGAAAACAATGCCTCCAAACAATCGTTTCAATCAAATGACTGCTATTCGAGTCAGCACTTCAATGATTTGCTCCGCAGACGAACTCAGAGGACGTGTTCAGATCCGGGCGATCAACCATTAATGACCATTAATACTAATTATCAGTCACCGCAACAGCACTACGGACACCAGTTTTACAATCAGTCACATTCAGTGCCGACAACCCCTACTCTTTGCCATAACAATTCTGTCCCGAGCAACTTCCAACCACACTCTTTGCCATCAACGCCTACTGCAGCGGCAGCTCCCATCACATTCACACACTCTCCTCACTCACAACATCAGACTTCAGTCCCAAACACTCCGACTGATGCCAATCAACAGTTTAATTTCATGGCTGTGCCGTCACCCATAAACCAGGGTTCAGTACATTCACAGCACTCCCAGTATTCGGCGTCACCTGCTAGTGTGGCACAGTATTCGCCGAATACACCATACTCTCCATCGCATTCATCGGTACCTCAGTTCACATATTCTGTGCCACCGACTCAATCCATACAAAGCCAACAAACACTTCAACCGCCGTCACAACAAAACCCTCAGAATGTTTTCGAAGAGTCGCAAATGTATGACGCGATCACTAACTATACAAATAACGGCCCGAATGGCCACAACATGACTGAGAATTTCAATTACGACAACAATTTGACGCAAAACAACACATATTTCGAGTCCCAAAATGATATGATGACCGGTACGGGTACTGATTTGCATATTAATGGCCAGTCTATAGAACAGATGTCGATCCAAAGTTTACCTCAAACATCGAAAGAGCAGTTTTTCAGTAATTTTTCGACACCACATACTAGTCAAGAGTACAACCACTCAATCGCCACGACTTCCATTTACGTCCAGCCACCTAATTATTGGACGCAGTCTTCGCTCACAAATAGTGTTCAAACGTCTGAAATGAAGGCACAGTCACCACAAGTGGTACCAAATTTGACGCCAAAGTCTATGACACATATTGTCAACAATTCGAATCATTTGTATTCAGTGGCGCCCATCTCAATGCCTGCCCTCACTTCAGCCAATTCATTGTCTAATCCATTGAGCACTCGATATATTTCTTCATCGGATAATCAAATGTCTGGTCATAACCGTTCGATACCAATGACTCGAAGGAGTACTTCATCGCCGCCTCATTTAGTCGTCAATTTAGAAAAGATTGATGAATGTAATGAAGAAACGGATGACGTTTTTCTTAGCCCTGTAGGAGTGGCCCCTTCTCCGAAACGCACATCACCATCTTTACCGGTGGGCGTTGCTTCCAAAAGGCCGAAACATAGGCCCGAACCACTTTATATCCCCCCACACGTCAACACATGTGGATATCAGTCACGTCTGCGTTCGCCCCGACTTTGGGATCCGTCTGCAGTGATTGATACGAAAAACCTCTCACCTCCTCCTTATACTCCGCCGCCAATGTTATCACCGGTTCGTTCGGGTCCTGGATTGTTCTGGCATATAATTAGTGGAAGTATGACTCCTAAGAGTGGAACCATTACTCCTAAGTTTGTGTATTCGAGAAAAAGTTCGGTAGAAGTCAAAGAAAAAGAAGAGCCGTATAGTCAGTCGACAGTGGCTCAGACACCCACCACTGCTTATGAGCCGTTTGACTGTGAAATACCCGAAACAGATATTCAGCCGCACGTCAATATCGGTCCCAACTTTCAGGCCCGCATTCCTGCCTTCAATGTGAATAAGGACGAGGCAAAAATGAGGAAAGAAAAGGCGGATCTCGTTTGGGACCCTATTATTTCCGATTCATTGACTGATGACGACATTGAGTCTTATTTAGAGCTGTCCTGTAGCGCATGTGTTCCCGGCTCGGGAAGGAATAAAGAGTATGCCATGCATTTACTCAGTATAACAAAAGGCGATATTCATAACGCTATCGTCAAATTGCTTGAACCTCACCCAACCATTTTTGAGGGTCACCCTCTCGCTGACTATCATTATCCAGGTTTGATTAGTTGTCTTAATTTCTTTAGAAATAGTCTCAAACCAATTTGCGTTTACAGAGAACGACATTTGGGTGCCGTCAGAGATCGAGTCATATCAGAACGCACTCAACAAATGTGATAAAGACTTCTTCAGTATCGCCAAAGAAGTAATACTTTTTGCTATTAATTTGTTAATTGATTCTAATATATGATTTGATTGATAGGTCGGTACAAAAAGTGTCAAACAATGCATTCAATTTTACTACATGTGGAAGAAGGTATGTCCCGATGAATACCGACGGTTACGAGTGATTCGTCGAAAACGAGAACACGAAACATATTTTTATAATTTGAGATCAAAAGAAGGCGAAGAAAATAATAACGAAACCAATAATAATAATTCGAATAATAATATTAAATTGGATTTTGAAATGGATAACAACGAAACAGAAATTAATGGTTTGGCTAATAGTGGACAGTCCTCTGATATTGACGATAATGCCTCGTCTTTTCTGGATTCGAGAAATCCAAGTCCTGCCACTAGTGTTGGGTCAGTGGTGATAGCTAATATTGCAGTGTCAGAGTGTAGTTATCCTTGCAAACTTTGCGGTAAAGTGTTTCAAAAGGTGAAATCGAGGTCAGCTCACATGAAAATTCATGGCAGCGGTTCTGCCAAATATTGACAAAACAATATTTTAAACGCTTTTTTAAATTTAATGAATCATTTATTGAAAGATAAAAATCGATATTTTATTCAAATTGATGTATATTTTCAGATCAATTCATACAAATTGAGAACATTTTTATTATTATACTGTAATTCCTCTTCTCATCAGAATATTGTTGCCATTTATTGTTTATTGAAATCATTATATATATATATAACTATATATATATATATGTTATTATATATAATATATAGTATATGTCATTATAGAAACAAATCTAAGAATTTATTTATAAATCGATTGTGAAATGAATTTTCCTTCACTCAATTCATTATCGATATAACTATCATATATTGAGAGCACTTTTTAAATGATCTGTTGATCCGATCAATGCATTAACTGAACGATTGACTCAATTTTATCGTTAAATCGTTTGAATCATTATTTTGCCAGAAATTTATTCGAAACAAAAACTGTTGAAAATCTATCTTTTTATTAGATATTATCTGTTGTGTAATCACAGCCTCTATTCAATTGCCCGACACTTCTCTGAACTTAAATCTAATTAAATGGAAATCAGTTTATTCATAGCTGAATGACTATCGTATTAGATGGAGGATGGCTTTTGAGAGGAAGAGTTGGTTCTATTCTTATTAAATATATCTGAAACTATACTCCCGGTGTTTATTACAATTAGGAGTGCCTTTAATTGTTGCGCAAAGCATTAAATTCTATTTATGGAGAAAACACTTTAAACTATACTTTGATTTATCTCTTCAGTGAAATCAATTGAATCTAATCTATGATTCTGTGCTTTATTTTTGTTGTGAACACAGTTTTACGGATTCAGACAAAACAATTGTCTGTAATTTGTTTTGTAGAATATTCTTCTGGAGAATAGTCTGCAGAATATATTTCATGTATGTCGGAGAATGACTTCTGTGTCAAAATGATTAAGTTATTTAAGATTTTTTTATTATTTATGTTTATATTGCTTTTCATCTGATCTCACATCTCATTAACATTTGATTAATTATTTTTTAATGAAACCTTTTTCCAATACTTTGATTGTATTCTTGAGTTCATAGATTCAAATGTTGCGAATGAATAACTTATCTGACATTTTAGTTAATAATTCAATTCTATTATTAATTATAAGGACTTAAAGATATTTAACAAACATTTGGTTAAAAATTATTATTTTTATTATTTCTATGATTCTTATGATTATTATTATTACTTTTTGATGAAATACATCCCTAATGTACATAAGGGACCGAATAATTGGTATTTCTCAGTTCTGGTTCCAGATTTAAACTCAAATCAATTATATTTTAGATATTTTTCCAAATTTAAAGAAATGCTTATTATTTGTTTATCGTTTACTTCCGATAGAACTGAGTCAATTGTGTTTTGTTTTGTACTTGCTCCAATTTTGGATTAATCTGAACTGAGAACTGTGTGGAGTTATCAGTGAAATTCGGTCACTGTTTTCCATCGAGTATTTTTGAAAATATATTTTTCTAAATATGAAAACAAATGTTATTATCTTTTATGTAAAGTTGACTTTTGACTGATTGTATTGACAATAATGTACTTAATTTCGATCATCAAATGTATAGTGAAATGAAATTTCAAATAATAATTACTTTTCGATTTAATTACCAATAATTTGTTCGTCTATTCATTTGTAAAGTTAATTATTAATTAATTTCGAATACAATTATGTTTTATTTAAGTAACCAAATGATTGAAATAAACCATTTGTTTGATTTATTCATTATTTTATTTCAAAACCTTTCGATTTGATTTTATCGCTCAAATTTCTACTATGCCTGTGCTAACTGACTGACCAGCATATTCCTAATGAGAAGCACTTCCTATAAAAACCATCATTTATTCTGTTATTTAAGTTAGAGATTCTGAATAAAATTCAGTTATTGATTGAAATCAGTGTATGTTTCATATGATTCGTGAAATGAAACAATATTTGAGTTTTATATTAATTTTGTTAGTTTTCTGTCTGAAGAGTATCTCTGCAAAGGATGACAACCAATTGTCGAGCATTTCTGAAAATGTGCCCAAAGATAACAATTTAATTGTTTTGCATTTGGACGACAATATGAATAAAATTCTGTTCGATGTCTTTGTAGAAGTGTTTGGCAATAATCCGGACAATAAGATTGAAGTCCCCGTTTCGACTATCGCTGATATTTATCGCAACACAACTCAGGAACAGTTGGTTTCTTTGAAAGCTGTATTGAGGAAATTGGACCATCGCTTCGAATCTATTATCAAAAAAAGAGTGGACTCATTACAGGAGAAGTTTCTGATCGCAAATATTGAATACGCGTTGAATAAAAATTTGACGAATTATGAGAAGTATTTCTTACAAATAGGCGAACAATTAGTTACTCTTCAAAAACTAGTTCTAAAACTGGCGAATGCCGATCAACCAATTGATGAAAACAGTACTCCTAGTGTTAGGAGTGGTCGTAAATCAATGATTAGTACAGTATTTGATCGTTTGGCCGGACTCTTATTGGGAGACAATTCCCAACAAATTAATTCTCAGCAAAATAGCGAACCATTGAATTCAAACCGATTGAATAGAATAATAACTTTAATGAGAGCTCTGCAGTCCCTTAAGAATGTGTCCGCAAATCAATTGAATCCAAAAATGCAAACTGATCTAGTGAAACTCCAGACTATGCTATACCGACTCCAACAGATCCAACTATTAAGTAGACTAGCAGAACAGAGAAAGTTCCTTGGTTCTTCAAATATGAACCCTTATGGATTCGAAGCAATTTTGAATTTGGTGAGAATTGTGGGCACTGGTAGCGGTCAGAATCAGTTGCGGGCTCTTATGAGACTGTTTACTACACCACAAACTACTAATAATGTGAGGAATACCAATAATGTGAGTCAGGAAAAGCTCAGACTCTTAATGAAAGCGGTTGAGGAACAGGAGAAACAAAAGCGTCAGCAACAGGAGACTCAACGACATCGACAACTTTTAAATGAGCTCTTATTGAATCAGAGGAGACAACAGCAACAAATCGATTCTCTCATCCGTTTAATTGAGTCGCAAAACAATATCAATGAAAACAGCATTAAATCTACACCTGAGAGGTCAGTGCTTTAAATCATTTGAAATTTCGTTCAATTTGTTACTTATCTCAAATTTGAAGCCCAACCACCACAACAACCACTCCATCGAATCGCAATGAAGTTCTCGAAAAACTTAGGGAACAGAGACGACAACTCAATGAACTCTTGAAAAGTCTCGGAACAGATTTCAATAAGGGCAATAAACAAACAAATAGTTCAATTGCAGGTACTGGTGGACAGAATAATAATGATTTTGGCAAAACTCGTCAGGATTTTAATAACATATTGAAGTCAATCGGACCAATGCTTGGAATGTTGACGCAGTCGGGGGTTATTAATCAAAGTCAGAGCCAATTAACAAAGAACTCTTTGTCAGAATTACTTAACCAGCACAATTTCAATGATAGGATTCAATACGACTCTTATAAATCAAAAGCTTCCAAATTCATAGATCTTTTGAGCTCTATTGTGAATTTTTAAACCATTTTATTTAACTTTTATTGACTTTCGATGTATTTATTCATTTATAATAATTAGTAATTATTTAATCAATTGCTTTGAATTCAATTCTTAACATTCGATTAATTCATTTCTCTAATAATTAGTCACTTTTTAAATGAATGATTGAATGGTTCATATTTATAGACCTAATCTTATTTTAAGAGTCATTTTTGGTTTACTAATTGTTTTAATAATTGGTTTTCTCTTCTGTTTTTGTTTTTTATTTTGATTTTTGGTTTCAAACTTCGGTCGTCTTTTGGTTAGTCTTTTGATTTTCAACTCATCGGATGTTATGTTGTTTGCAATCATATGATTTGATTTGACTTTTGTTAGGATTATATTTGGAATGCATTTCAAATGACGGATTCGTTTCGATAGAATATTCCTTTTAGTGTTCATCCAAAGAGCTCTTGTGTCACATTCAATGGGACAGCCATACATTTCAAGGATATTTCGCTTGTTATCCATTAGGAAGGGTTCAAAAATATTCTTATCCAAGTGCTTGAGATCAGGATGACATTGATTATAAGCACCCAAATATAGGACAACCCGACGGCCTTTGCCTCCAACGAAGGCATTGAGACTAAAGCTATCGCTATTCAAATCATTATTTTCCAAATGAATTCTTAGCGTATGATTTGATTGAGTGTCGAATCCAAACGCAAATGAATTGATTTTTGAAATGCGATTATTTCTCAAATCGATTCGCTTTAAATCCGATAATTTATGAAAAGCTTTTGAATTAATTTTCTTCAAATACTGTCTTTCATTATAATTGTGAAAACTTATACTTTTCAGCGAAGAATATTCGTTGAATGCCAGCGAAGGAATTGAAGTGAAACGACTACCGATCACTTCCAGAGTCTTGAGTCCACTCAAACTATTGAAGGCTTTGAAAGCATCTCTTTTGTCATTTACTTTATCTGAAAGTTTTGTTGCGTTAATCCAAATGTGTTTAACAAATTGGGAGTTATTGAAAGCCAACGGACTGATTGACTTCAAATTAGTGCACTGACGGATGTAAATGTTCCGGAAGTGTAGTCCATGAAAGGTGTTCCCATCCAATGAAGTGATAGCTGTATTCGACAAAAAAAACCATTCGAAATGTCGCTCTTTTCCTTCGGTTATACGCTCAGCAATTGTGGAAAATATTTGACCCAGGTTCAAAGGTTGATCGCCGGCGCACGTAATCACCGGAATTTGACAGACATATGAATCTTCTGAGCGATTATTGTTACATTTGTCTAAATTTTGAGCTCTTGAATGGCAATAGCAAGGGTATAGCAATTCATATGATGGACAGAATCCATGACTCAAATCAGAATTGAATAACAATAGAGTGAGGAATAAAATAATTGACTCTGAAATTCAAATTCTTATCAATTTTTCGAGTTTTATGAATGTTTAACAAAATCTTCACAAAACTTACCTCTGATTTGCATTTTTGGCGATGAGTTCGGTTCACAAGAATTGGAAGAGAATTTGATTGATATGATTGATATGCTTTCACAAAATGTTTAGGTTTTTGTTAATACTTTTGTATGAATCAAAACTCAATTGTTTCGAGCATTTTATGAGAAACGACTCATTTCTGGCAAATAATATAGAATTACATAAATGTGTCGAAAACAGAAGTTTTGCTCAAAGAATGAGATATTGTTCAGAGACTAACCGATCGATGGTTTTGTCTTTTTTATATTGCAATACACTTCAGATAATTGAAAGCAGTCTTCGATTTGAGTCAATGCCTTAATATTTGATATTAAATTCTTTGTGTAAATATTTTTTGCTCAGAATATCTTCACAGTTATTAAAGAATTCTTTTCATACATAAGAGTATTGTTCAGACGAAAGGGCTATAGAATGGTCTAAACATAATCTCTTTCGAAGGTCTTCCTGTCTCTCAGTAGTTCTAGCAATGTCATTCTTATAATATTCTTAACAAAGATTTCAATATGAGCTTGATTAAGATTCTTTTCAATTGGTTTCTATGGTTTTTCAAAAATCAATAATTTAAAGGATTTTAGATAAAAATTGTTCGCTCTTTAAGTGAGTATTTTTCACTTAAATTATACTCATTAGTGTCGTTTAGATAAGCTTTCAATATTCACTTAAGCAAGGTAATCAATAAATTTATTTTATCTTCTTATATAAATATTTAGTTGAATTTTACTTTTGAAAATAAGTTGGAAATTTCCCTTAATATTTGGTTGAAGCTAAATAAAACTGACATTGTTCGAAAATGCTCATGATTTAATTCGACAAATTGATGGGAAGTCATATGTTTGGTCAAAAGGGAGCGCTTTCGGCACTTTATGTATGAATATTGTCTCAAAGCGTGTCTTTCTTTGCCACTCATTTTCATTGTATTATTGAGTGTTTGTATTATTGCGTCAGAAATACATCCAATAAAATCAAATTTAATTAAATTGTATTCAAAATCATTTGTCATTTAAATTATTTGATCGAAAAGTTTGACCGGAAATGTCGCGAATCGCTAAAAATGTGACTCATTTGATGAAAATGTCGTTAAATAACAGAATGTTTGCAAGTTCAGTTCAAACGACAGCAAAATCATTGAATCAAATAAGAGGTCTGTCCACTGTTGTCACCAATCGATTCAATTCAAAACATTTGAAGACTACTAAAGAGACAAATTTGATGTCGAAGAGGTTTGCGGCCAATTCGCCGCAAGTGGACCAAGAGTTGACTCAATTCCTCACTTCTGAGATTGAATTGGAAAAGAATTCACAAAAGAAGGCACTGCCAGCGATTCCCGGCTGGAAAATCACTAACGATGGCTCTAATGTTGTCTTCGAGAAGAGTTTCGGCAGCGAACACATCACTATCCGTTCAAATATCAACCATTCTGTGGATCAGAGGAATTTGGGCGAAGATGTCAGCGAAGATATCGCTACAGAAATGGTTTGTCGGCCAGAATTTGCCGTAGAGATTAAGAGGAATAATATTACTCTTGGCATTAATTGCGCCTTCGTTGACACCGAAGAAATTGAAGATGAACAGTCGGCTAATCCTGAAATGAAAGAGGGGAACAGACAGGCCTTAGAGGACGAGTTCCAAATCAATGAGTTTTCTCTTTATGAGGGAGAGTTCAAAGAAAATTCTTATGCCGTTTCTGGAGACGTTATGGACGGCTCGATGTATGATCTTATGATGGATTTACTTCATGAAAGGGGTGTTGATCAGCAATTCGCCCGTTCCCTCGTGGAGTACACCACTGTTTACGAACACTCACAATATGTCGGACTTCTGGTCAAACTTAAGGACTTCTTCTCACAGAAATAGTCGTTAAGACAATTGAGTAAATCATTTGATAATTAATTAAACAATTCATTAGATTTTTAGGTTTGCATTCAATTAGTGATTATTTGATTGATTTGTTTCCATAAAACGAGTCAATCGTTTTAATATTTTTCTTATAATTAAACTTAAATTTATTACTCCTTTGGTTAGAATATAAATAAAAATTCAAACTTTCTTTCATTGAATGACTTTTTGTTTATTTGGTTTATTATGCGTTCAATTCTTTGGCAAATATAACAATTAGTTTACGAATTATTAATATATTTGGAATTTATGTCTCAAAATGATTAACAGTTTTAAGTATTTGTCAGAAAAAATAACTTTTTTTGTAAAATTTTGTCAATTAATAGTCAAATGCGTTTAAAATACTCCAAAAAGACTAAACATTAAAATAGATAATAAGGAAACGGATGTCACCACAAAACTATCTCTAAATCAAGAGTTCGTTTACCGAAAAATATTTTAAACATTTTGTCGAAATCACAAAATATTTCTAAAATTATTTGAGAACTGAGTGTTTGTTAACAAATGAATACAATTGAAAGACACTCAAAATTATAGTTTTGGCAAACCTTGTGCTCAACGATTCCTTATATAAGTTAACATCAATTCTGATGTGTTTTCTTACAAATCGATTATTTCTTTCCTATGATTTAAATGAATGACAAAAAAAATACATAAAAAGCTCTAAAAATCGATGAAAAGTCTTAAAAGCGATGGAATGAAACGATTGCGAAATAATCTACAAAATAGAGTCACTTTTGAGGACAATATCACTGCCACTGACGCCATCGAAGTCATCGTTTATTTGTTCGTCACTTTTATACCAAGAATTACATTTACAGCAGAGAAGACAGGGGGCGGCCAGGATGAACATTGGCGACGCCAATAGGATCAATAGACCGAAGCCGGCAAATATACCCACCACTTGTGTCCGGTGCCAAATGACTGATGCTCGTGAATGGCCTAATTTGTCCTTGCACCGACCCTTATCGTAGTGGCGGAGGAGAAAGTCGTCCTATTGAAGAAAGCTCAATATATTAGTGATCTTGTTAGTTTTAATGACTGCATACCTCAAGAGAGGCCAAACAGTACCAACAGAAAACATGTTTACAGTTTCGGCACATGATTTGAGCGCATCCCTCATCCCTTTCGATCAAAATACAGCATTTGGGACATCTCTTAATCGGCGAACTTTCGTTCAGTAAAACGCTTTGGAAATAAAATTTTCGAAATTAATTTGAATCTAAATATAGGAGAAGAGGACATACTCTTCCTGTGCGTTAAACTTCTTGCAGTCGACGCCCAAATGCCAGTTCTTTCGACACGAAGAACAAAATGTCTTATTACAAGTCGAACAGAAAACAGGTTTCGGTTTGTCTTTGGATTTGTTTGGCTTAATATAGCAAACAGTCTCGCAGTTAGGAGTGGGACACCACGTCCGGGAGGGGTCGTTCTCTATCATCCAATTTAGACGGAAACGTTTGTAAGTGTCGTAAAGTTCGGTTGAGACCAAGATCTTTATTTCGCGCGCAGATATCAGATTGATTTTTGTGTCGAAGTCAGGACAGGATCCGTCTGGACATGTGATGAGCGCTACCTTTCCCTCTCGTATTGACGTTTCGCAGTATTGCGTCAAACACTGCCGTAAATGTATATAAATTGGATTAAACTAATTAGATTTGAGCAAGGTCTTCTCAATAGTTCCAATATAATGAGCTTAATTTCATTGTAAAAACAAAATAACCTTGTTAGATCTAGTTTATTAAATTTGCTAATTTATTCTAATTAGGATTTCAGTGATTAGATAATTGTGAGCAGATTGAAAAGATTAGCATGTTAAAAACATTCAACACTTTCGTTTGCTCTGATTTGTTGTGAAATTGGCCTCAAATCATAAATTAGAGTCAATTCGCTTAAAAAATATTTTGGTTATAAGAAAACGATTGGAAATTGTGTGGGTTTTCAGTGTTTTCTGTCTTTTTGACAAATATTTGTGAGATATGTAGGGAAGGATTGCTTACAGTTTTACAGAAGGGACAGCCACACGACCAGATTGAGTGCATTTCATAACTGGATTTGTCGGTCAGACATAGTTTACACTTGAATTGTGTCAAACATTTCTTCTTATTATTGCTTTCGATTTCGAGACTCGATTTACAGAAATTACTATTTTTGCGGTTATTATACAAATATTTGTTATTCTGTGCGCCATTCTGTTGATTATTGAAGAACTGTTGGATGTCATCAAATGAATAGCTTTGGCGCAAAAGTATTTTAGTAGTATTTGTTCCGATTGTCGCAAACTTTTCCTTAGTTTTGTTATTAATTTGTTTCAATTTCTTCTTCGATGAGTTCTTTGATCCGCGAAACAGCCAACGAAATGTGAAAAAGTTGGTCGCACTGCTCGTCTTGTGCTGTACTCCACTTGTCTTCGAGACGGGAGAGGTAGGCGCCGATTGCGGACCCATTCGACTGCTTTGCATTCCTATGTTTGACCTGAAATTAAGTGCACTTTTAGTTACATTTCTATAAACACTTCTTTGATTTGATTAACGATTAGATAATCGAAAGTTAAAGAAATCAAATTAAATTAAAAAGAGATAGATAATTTTAGCCCAGAGCACAATCAAAGTGTCAATTATTTAAAAGTCATTTCATTAATAAATATAAGACTTGTTGTCGTATTTATCCTCGGATTTCACTCAATATGTTATCAATAAATGAATAAAACTTATCAAAAGTCAAAACAATTAATATGAATGTTATTATCGGCGAAGACAAACATATGACACAAGAGTTTGTGTAATGATAAGGCTTTCCTCACAGTATTCAACTTTGTTTCCGAACTTTGGGTCAATGAATAGGTGATAACAATGTAAACAAATTTGGAATGGAATTTTTCTGGATTCTTGTAGTCTTAGAACTATCAGGAAACAATTGAAATAAATCGAACTGGCGACATATAACTATGAATATATTTAGCGATTATTTGCTGGGATGTATTTGAAAAATAAATATTTATAATAGTTTTGCAATGATATGAAACTAGCTTTGAATTGATGCCTTTCCTAATGAAAAATTAGAATATCCTTGAAATACACGAGTTTTCCAAATGATTTGTTTTAAATCAAATATTTGACAAAATTAAACGAATGAATAATTAATTGGAGCGAAACTTTACTTTTTATGGCACTCCTAGTATTCATAATATATTTTTGAATCATTTTAATTAATTTGTATTCTTTTTAGTGTGAAATGAAAAGACGTTTTCACAAAATGTCAAAATTGATAAAATTTATGAATTTATTTATACTTTGGGTTATTTATGACTCAAGATTGAAATCAACGCCAATTTTAGTTTTTTTAATTACGAGAGAAAATTTACAAGGGCAAAGTTATGTTATTGAGGAAATGTTGGAGAAATAGGCTTAAAATTATGAGAATCGAGGCATCAATTTTTAAAACTATAAAACTTAATATTTGAATCTCATTTTCAACTTTAGCCAAATAGAACTAATCATTAAAATATGTCAATCAGTTCGCAAATTATCACTAAAATTATAACCAGGAGTGCGGAAAGTATTTTGTTCTGGGGGTGTTCGCTTGACCCGACTTTATACTGTAATGGCGGTCACAAATACAGTTAAGATTCTGTAAATCGAATATATTCCTCAAAACAAAGTTAAACCCCAAATGATAATTATGTTTTACCCTTGTCGAATCCTCTCTTGAATTGGAACATCTAGCTCATTCCTATCCTATGTTCGACTTATCTACTGACTATTAATGTCTTTTTATTGAAAATCCCCTAAGAACTTCAAAGTTACATATTTATTAATATTTTTGCAAGCTGAATCCAAATAAATACTTTTTATCGGCAGATGGTCATGTCTTGTTACCGTACTGACCAGCTAAATTTAGCTTCAAAGTGCGTGAATTGAAAGATGTATTATTGAAATTTAGTAAGAAGTTGAGATTAAGATTCAACGTTCAAATGACATATCAGTAAAGTTTTGGACAAAAATGAATCACTATATAAATGAA
>JAQGCS010000076.1:0-38721 GCA_034702105.1 Fuscozetes fuscipes
GTCAGAGCGTAAAAAACGTTTGAGCGCTCGAACCCATATCGTGACCCAAGCAGACTAAAGCAACGGCTTTAGCTATATTACTGCTATAATAATATTTATGGATTGCCTTAAATGATATACTCATAGTGAGTATATGCTCATTAAATAATTTGCGAAAGCATTAGATGAAAATGGTTTGCGAAACAAAGTGTCAAATCAGAAATGTGAATAAGAATCAGATTCTCAAAGCATTACACAATTGAATGAAACGCAGGAGTGGCCAATGGGAGAGAAGGGTGCTAGCCCAAAAATCCCTGGAGTCGAAAAATCGTGGTTTACCCCATTCTGGTCAGAAAATGGTCGGTTTTCAGCTTTAACGCCGATTTACACTATTATATTGTGTTTTCAGCCAAAATGGCGTACTACTGGACTGACCCTATGACATCGAAAACCAAAAAAAAACCCGGTTGGACTCCCCCTGTACCAAAAAGGCCTGGCCATGTCTGATGACCAATAAATTAATCATTTATTACTCACGACATCCAAAAGTAGTATTTTTTTAAACAGATTAGAAAATAAAGACAACATTTGGTAATTCAAATCAATTGGAGCTAAGATTGTAATTTGGATAAAGGCTATAAACGAAGTTATTAGAGTTACTATCTCTGCAGATATAACTCCTGAATAACTATAAACCTTAAATTTTAAGATTATTTCCTCAAATCATGAGAAATGACTGTTAAAAAGTAAATTTATACCATAAATGGCCGAAAGACAAGATTTAAAATATTACAATATATTTGCAATTTGATAGTCAGATAAGACATTTGTTTATAACCCAAAAACTTGGTTCACATAAAACCATTTTCATAAAATTAAAATTTACACTAAATTTAATTCAAAACAAAAATAAAAGCATACTCAGTTTTCTAAATTAAAAAATTCCATCAATTGTGAGAAATAATTGCTATTCAAATATAGAATGGATTTGAAGATAACTAACATCTGATGCGATAAAATATTTGTCAAAATTTGAGGCAAAAGTTATTAATTGAGTTCACTATTGAAAAGATTCTGATCAAAGAAATGATGGATTGGTTTTTATTTTTTATTTCAAATACAAACATAAATCAAAATCAAGTGATGAGAAACTCAATCGAATAAAAATAATTTCAATTAACAATTATTTTTATAATATTGTAATTAAAAACAGTCCTTCATTTCAATAACTTGTGTTTTGGAAACAAATGATTATAATTATATAAACAAATGCTTTTAATTAATAGGCACTCGAAACAATATAGACATTTACCCAGTGTAATCGAACTTGGCTATAACCACCTCTTTATAATCATTCCCTGGTTATAGTCCCTCAATTGTTCAAGTCACTCTCATTAAAAATAATGTTAACGTAACCTTGTTATAATCCCTGAACTTCTCTAAACTAAACTGAGGATGATATCCAGGTTTGACTGTATTAGGACAACTGTTGGGAAGCCATTACAAGAGTTCATATTCTCATATGATATGCAAATCTATGAAATCATTTCAAAAGAAAAGAGTTTGAAGAATACAAATGAATACAATTAAGGCATTTGACAATAAGAATGAATTGATTCGAAAACAGAAAAATAATTAAAACTTATTTATAAAAAGACATTAATCATTAATTTTGGGTCAAATGAGATGTTCAACGATTGAGAAGAGGTAACAATTGTTGTATAATATTGTGGAATAATGTGAAAGATCACTTGAATTGGTCTGCAAATATCACAAATGAAAGATTAGAATAAATGGCATTTATTTGGTAGAAAAGTGTTTACTGACAAACATTTGGAAATAAGTGAAAACTCGAGACTCAGTCATAACATTTTAATGACTCAAAAGACAAAGAGAAGAGAAATTCATTAAAACATGTGATAAAAAATTGAGTTTAAAACAATCAAATTTGAATCTTCTTTTATATCACATTTGTTATAACAAGAGAATAATAATCGACCTCTGGTTCAAGGCTTACAATTATCGCACAAAAGCGTCACTAAAATCAATGACAAGTTTTATGGATATCCTATCGAATAAATATAGAAAATTTCAATTAAATGTTTGACAATTTTAAAACTCAAATAAATTTTTATCAGACGTTCGAAATAAGATTTTCTCATTTTATTAACTAATCAAACATTTAATGGTTTTTCTTATTACTTAAACACAATTTTTCTGAAGTTTTGATAATCAGAATAAATGAATAAAATTTAAAATTAAATTTTAAAAATTGTCTTCAATTGGAGTCGGAATGAGTTTATATTTTAGGATTAGGTTCACTTTGGGTACAGGTTTTTTATGAAGCACTGGCTCACAATGAGTTGCTGAGAGTCTGCAAAATAATCCTTATCTCTGATAATAAGCCACTGAATCGTGAATTTATTGCACAAAAGAATGGAGAAAAGGTATTTTAGACTGAATTTCAAGTGCAAAGAGCTCTTCCATGACCTCAATGTACATCATTTACAATGAAATGCAACTCAGAAAAAGTCTTATCTTATTCGACAGTTTATAACATTTTTAGAGGAAAATTGCGCACAAAATCACTTTGAACTTGAATTATGTCTAAACATATAATTTAAAATCAATTTTAATGTTTACATGTTTTGTGATCGCAATTAATAGTTTTCTTATCAATGAATTGACAATTACTTAGAATTAATGAAAAAATTATAATTTTAAGACATTTTAAACAAATAGTTGATAAATGATTTTACGGCAAAATTATGACAAAATCCCTGAAACTAATTATAAGTTTTGATTTAATTAAATAAAAAAAGTTGGCCACAAATTCACTCAAAACTTAATCATAAAACAGATAGTGTTTAAAATCGATGTAAAAGTGCTTATAATTTTCAATCAGTAAAGAGATATGTGTTTCACATTTTAATCAAATCGTAACACAAATCAAATACTAAAACATAACCGAAGCCTTGAAACCAGAAATTTTAATAAATTCAATGAATTGACAAAAAATTTAAATAAAAAATACATTAATTATTGTTGTATTGAAACCAATTCATAATTGAATGGATTGAACACCAATTGAACACTAAATCCATTTAAATTGAAATCAACAAAGAAGTGCAAAAATAAGCAAAAAAGCCGCTTAACGTCAAAACAAACCGATTGAAGCCTTTGTGTAATTAATTGAATAACAGAATAATATATCAAAAGCCAAGAAAAAACATGAAATAAGGGTCACGTTTGAGGACCTGATTCTTTCTATCAAACATTCGAATAGAAACAATTAAGACAAATCTCCAAAAACTATTCAATAGCTTTGGGCCAACAATAGCCTGATTTTAGTTAAATCTTCATAAATATAGAGATTTGCAAATAAAAACACGTATGTCATCAAAATTAATGAATCCATCGATTGCTACCATTGAATATCAATTCTCTGCAATTCTTTACTCAACAAAAGTTCATTTTTAAAATACTCTATCAAAGCAATTAAATATCAAAATACAACTCAATTGCGAAAAAAACGCCAAAAAGCAGGAAAATTGAAACAAAAATATCTCATTAAATGTATTGCATGGGATTATCTCAAACAAAACTAAGACAGACCACAAAATTATTTATAAATCATTGCAATAAATGATCGTTAATTTGAGGAAAATATAGTTTTAAACATTATCTCAAAGCATATGAACCAAAAAACAAAAGGAATATATTTTTTGGATCAGACATTAAACCATAACTTATTAGTTGAATATTAAACGAATTCGAATAATAAGAGTCCAAAACATTATCCGAATATTAGGAGAGAATGGGAAAAGAGTTGAGAGCAAAAAGGGATAAGTGTCTCACCCGGTGGTAACTGAACGACTTCTCTCAAATTGATGCCAGAATTGAGGCTCGCGATTGCCTGCTTGTGCAGACTGTACCTGAGTGTTCCCGGCTCAAACTTCTTCTTAGGTCGGAATGTCTGCTCATAAAAACAAAGTTATTGATAATTACAGTTATTATCATTCAATTATTGCATTATTTGTTATTTTGTTAGGAATTGTGGGAAACACTTATCATCAGTTAACACCAGTGCTGCGAAAGGTTCTAGGGGGTATAGGTTGGTGGGAGATCTGTCAAATTTTAGGGGACATAGGGGTGATGTCATGGTGGCAATTTCTGAGTGTAATTGGCCTGAAATTGCGAAAAACCCAACATTTTGAGAAACTATACAAAATATGCCATCCCTTCGCTGGTTGGAATTCCCAAAAAAATTTCATTTTCTAGGGAGGGGGTAAAGGCCTACTTCCTTCGGCAAGCCTGAGTTATTGCAGGTATCATACGAATACGAATTGCAATCAATTTACTTTGTTTTGTCAGACAATAGAAAACCCAATTTTTAAACGCATTTCTTATTTTTCATAAATTGTTTAGTTCTTTAATAAGTTTGGTTAAAATTACCTTATTCACATTCACATTCAAATATGGGATTTAGAAGAAAAATATGAAAAGTATTAAATAAATAAAATATAAGTTTGCGTTCCACTTTGACTATACTTTTATATCAAACAAGAGTATATGCTAGCTCAAAAACACCGCCAAATCAAAATGCATTTGCAAGGTAATAGTTATGTAGGTTGCCCCTGGCAATTCCTGGTGTTAAACACGAAATTTCCGGTAAAACATCTGGTTTTTGGTTGGCGTCCAAAAAAATATGGGAAACAAATAATTGAGACAAATCTTAACGCAATTTAAGTCTCATTGAAATAACATTCAAAACATGACTGAAAGCAATGTCTAAATCGGTCTCAAAATACTAATTATCGATAAGAAGAGCCCAACTTTTCGTGAAGAGAAACAACTGGTTTGAGGTATTTGATCACTAGATAGCAATTAATACAATAAGAATCACATATTTGTCTCAAATAAATATAAATATTCACACAAATTAAGTAATAACCCATTTGTTGGTGGGTTTAGACAATGGGTTCACACCTTAACACAAATCAATTGCCAAAAATTGTTAAACAATTGCTTATTAAACATTCAAACAAATAACTAAATTTCACCTAAAAAACAAAATAATTGAGGCAATTGAGGGACAGTAGGGACAGGACCACAATCATTAAAGGGATATTTGATTAATCATGTGTTAATAATTGGGTAAAAACAACTAAATGGTAACTAAGAAGGCATACATTCTTATTATTGCGGACCTTTTTGCCTCCCTTATGGAAGAACTCGAGGAAAGACATCGATGCCATTCAGTGATCAGTCAGTGGACACTAATTCACTTAAAATAACAACAAAAGAGGTTTTTATTGGCGCCAAATATCACTCAATTATATTGTCTTCAATGCGATAACAGTTAACAAAACGTATGAGTCATTCAATTATTGCAAAATCGTTAAAATAAGTCACTTCTGAAGAGATAACCAAATCAATAGACATTTGCCATTAGACTAAGTGTCACATAAGTCTCACATCCGTTCACTTGATTTTTACAATAAAACCAAAAGCACTGACAAATATGTTAATGCATTAAAATATCAGTTTTTATAACAATTTGATTAATAAAATGTAATGTTTTGCTCCTCTCCTATACGGCAATGGCTTTCACTACTATTTCAATGAAGTGTTTGTTTGACGAGTTTTGCAGCGAATACCAGACATTCTACTCGAGTCTCACTCTAGTGTTGGCCTCACCAACACTCGAACGGCTCTCCATAGAGGTGTGACATAACCACAACTTTCCTGTAGTTTTCTCTGATTTGATCATGGCTTTAATCATTTTTGGCTAATTTTTGTTTGTATTCTTTTAATTCTGGTTTTGCATAAATTTCTCAGACTTTATATAATAATAACACTTGAGATCAGAAATCAGTGAGAATTTCTCAGACAAACAGGTTCCTGATAACAATTGTGATAACATGCAAAAATATTATTTTATTAGCCTTTCATTTCAATAATTTTTGATTGACTTTAAAGGAAAACTTATTTTTAATCATTAGATTCAATGGATTTCCATTTAAAGAACTCCGGAACTCATAAAAAATAATTAACCAAAAAATAATTGAATAACTTTTTGATATTTATATTAAAGTTTGTTATATAAAAGTTAATGTCATCACTAATACCCTATTTATTTATCATTAATTAACGTCAATAAACAGTTATTTTGCCTCAAAGTGAGTAACAGTTGTGAAAAGCTATTAATATTCTAATAAATAGTCTTGATAAAATGATAAAATGGGAAATAAGTCGTTATCTCATATCATGTTTTATAAAAGTGTGTAATAAATGGATTTCTTGAAAATATTGAATATTTGATTCGTTAATGACATACATATCAATGAAAACATTAGAAAAAGTCGTCAGTAATGAGGAGTGAAAACAATTATCACAACAAATACACAAATAATTAAAAGTGAGGCCAAATCACAATCATTTGCATTCATTTATTATTTCAAGTTCTCTGAGCTATAATTTTGGTCTTAAACCCAACAAAATTTTATTTTTGAAATCAATATACATATAAACTGGCTAACTGATTATGAATTTTGTTTCCATATAGAACTCCAAGTAATAAATGGCATATTCTTATCAGATTCTGGTAACATAATAACAATTAATTTTGAGGCCTGATTGAGCAAGGATATGCGAGGATTCTTATTCTTGACATTTCCTATGAATTAAACCATAAGTAATTCAAAGGAAATTAGATTTTGTCTTCAATTGAAATGAGTGCCAAAACCACTCCATTCTGTATACGAGTGTTTTATGTCAATTATTCTGCAATAATGGCTAAAAATAAATGTTCTTTGAAAATAATGGTTCGAATTGAAGCCAAACTCAAAGTGAGTATCGATTTGTTATTCCAAACACGAGATGACGTGAATTGCATTCAATCTAAGGCCAAATGTTTGTTGTTTTCATTTGAAAAGCAGACGATTTCATCCATTTTTAATCAACTCTCAAATAATCACCATGCTTATTAATCACCATATAAACTGATTCGTTTTTTAAATAATCAATTACTGAGAAAAGAAGTACTAAGATAACTTTGATTGTCACCTTTGACATTCAAGTCATACAACAGCCGACAAAAAGTCAAACATTAAAAATGTCTTCACTTTTGATCATATGATTGGTTTGAATCAGTTTTTCAAAAATAAAATCTTCAGTTAAAATAAGTACCACTTCTTAGAAGTAATTTTTAACACATATTTATTAATAGATTTTGAGCTTATTTTTTAGTGAATAAGCTTATCAATAGAACATCTCATTCCACAATTAACTAGCTTATTTCAATTGTTAATTCTTCATTTGTTTTTGGAACAAAAGATAATTATTAGAAATGTGGTCAGAATTACCCGATTCCATGCTCTTAGAGATTTTTATGTATTTGTCTGTTGAAGACATGTGTAAAGTTTGTTGTGTTTGTCGTCAGTGGACTCGAGTCGGATCCGACGACTTCTTGTGGAAGAATCTGTTCTACAAACGGTTCGACAAAATCGACAAGGCAATTTCACAACCAATCAATTCATTGGGTTATCGACGAGAGACCAGACGTCTTATACTTAACACTCCAAAGGTTTGCATCGAATATATTCTCATTTAATTCTTATCATATGATTTGATTTTATTATTGTTTTTGAACTCAATTTCACTTAAAGTATAATTATTTAATTATTTTTCATTTATTCAATGAATGAGTAATTTTTAATCCTTGGAACCGATTAAACCTATCATTAATTTTAATTAATATGTAATTCGTTTCCGAATCAAAGGCCCCATAAATAAAGGATTTGAGAAAACTTTCGTTTAATGAATTAAATTACTAATTGTTTATCGATTGTCCGCACAGTACGAGAGTGAGACACTTGAGGAGCACACGGATCAGGTACTTCACGTGTCGTTCGCACACAACGGCTTATTGTTCAGCAGTTGTTCCAGAGATGGCTTCGTTAAAGTCTGGTCCACAGAATCGGTGCCGACAAAAGTCAAATACTCGGCAGACATGAAGTCTTATTCGTGGAGTTACACACAATTCTCTCAATTCAATGCTTCCGACACTCTTCTACTGGTGTCGGGCGTCCACTTCGGCGAACATACGGCCAGCGGTGAGATCGCAGTCTTTAACATTGAGGATGAATTTCAATTGCAGTGTCGAGTCTTGAATAAGCCGTACGACATATTCGGCACCTGGTATGTGATGTGCACTCATCGCTCATCCATTTAATACTTATCTATTGACAGGTATACCAATGATTATCTGATCTCAAGTCGACTCCATTTCTTAGGACATTTGGTGTCGTGTTCTGCTCTCTGGTTGAATAAGGCCTGGCAGGAGAGTGAGTCAGAGCGCAAACCCATCATTAAGAGAATGTTCAAGTTCTATAACAAAAACGCCAGTTCTATCCGAACTGTTTTGGTCGCCGATTGTCTCAATGATGAGCCGCCTTCTGAGCCCAGCGCCCACTCATCTAAAACTAGTGATAACCAATCGATGCGTAATCGAAGTCATAATAGTGATACAAACCAAAGGGGAAATCCATTCTCTTGTTTAGGCCAACCCATGACAAACAATCAAAGGTTTAGGTCTTTGCAAACTCCGCCCAACAATAGCCACCGAATAGACTTTTATGGGGCCGACTCTAATATCTCGTGTACTAATGAAAGTCCTATCCGGTATAGCGCCGAATATCGATGTGAACAACAGTCCTCTCAAACGACGGGTAATACAAATAATGAAAGCTGTGATAAATTAAGTCGAAAAGTAAGCGCAGAAACAGATTCCGACAGTGATTTCGATGATCCACCCCTACCGTGGAATGAGGATTGGCTTAAATTGAGTGACGACGAGATTAACGATAACGACACCAAAAATGTGTCGAAAGGAAAACACAATAATAAGTCAATTAGTGGCAGAAAATTCAGGAAATCGAGAACTTCTTCCTCTGAAGACGATTCAAAAGTATCGACGAGTCGTGTTCTTTGCGATAGGGATAAGCTCTTAGTTTTTACTTCTGGTTCCCTAACATATACTCCCCATCAGATCGGAATCAAACGAATTAAACCATTTTTATTCGAAGAGTGTGTCACAGACTCGGCCTCTCTATCTCGACGACTAGAAGAGCCTCGCCAAAGGCAAGAGGGTCAGGCGGTCACGCCCTCTCCAAACTGGCAGGAAGAAGAATTGGTGACCCATCTGTTCGATAGTATTGATTACACAATAGATTTAAAGGGACACATTATAGGCATGTGTTTGAGTCCTGACCACCGCTATCTATATGTGAACACCAGGTCATGGCCCGAAGATGCAGTTATCGCCCATCCGTTACATCCACCGCCAATCGCTCAGCAGATCGACATTCATGTCATTGATTTAAAAACATTCAAAAAAGTGGGAAATATGTTTCGTTCCCATAAAGCCTACACTCCTAACGATGAGTGCTTTTTCATATTTCTTGATGTTTGCGACCAATTTGTGGCGTCCGGTGCTGAAGACAATCACGGATATATTTGGGACCGACATTATGGTCTCTGTTTGGCAAAACTGCCACATTCAGATATTGTTAATTCGGTGGCTTTCAATCCTACCGATCCTCAAATGCTAATCACTGCCAGCGATGACCACACTCTTAAGATTTGGAGATCTTTGTCTAAAATGAAACAATGATTTCATATAATGATTATTACTTTGGTTTTTAATATTCAAAGAGTTTTGTATTAATTTATTCTTGAATTGGGTTTATTTTTAACGACCTGAACATAATTTGAATAGTTTCCAAAATATTTGCAAGAGCATTAAAAAACAAAATTATTTCATTTTTGTTGAACTCAATTGGAATTCCGGCAAATTGTCTGCAAATTATCGAATTATAATAATATTGAAGAATAACTATTAGTATTGAAAATAAATGTAATATTTGTTAATCACTTATTGTTTCAATGATTTGCTCAAAACATTTTCGATTCAATGCCTTAACATTTGTTAACACAATAGACACCACTTTCACAATTGTCTCACTTTTTAGCGGTTTTTCATTGCTCTAAATATTTGGAACTCAATTTTGAAAGAATAAAAGTCACGAATTATTAACTTAAGGTTATTAACAATCGTTGTTTTGTATTTTTTTCTAATTTAACTAATTGTTTAAGAAATGGTTGGAAGCACTCAAACGAACACAAACTTGAAATTCACTAAACTTTTGAGTTAATGAAAATTGAGTTTCACTTCACTAATAAGTTGTCTAATCGATTGTCACAAATGATTGATTAGTCATTGATTTTCTTAACTTTTAATTATTAATCGCACAAATCGTTATCTAAGACTAGGAAAACATGAGTTAATCCTTTGATCATTTTGAATAATAGCCCTTCAATCAAAATATTTATTCAAGACTTGTATCTTGATTATTCTAATTAGATTTATGATAAATAAGAAGCAAAAATTGAAATCTTTTTATTCACTCAGATTTACATAAAATTAGAACAAAAATAAGTATTTAATGAGATTTTCAAATAAAATATAAATAATTCCAAACCAATTGAAAACTATTTCATCTGATTATCCAAAGATCCAAATCCTTGAAAGTCCACTCGTCTTCCACGAGATTAACTACCTGTTCCTCAGGAACGGGTTGCGAAAATACCTTTTCATCTTTTCTGTTATCCAAAGGCCTCAATTGATTTTCTTGGTTTCTATTTATTTGATCAGTGATTTGCATGTGCTCAGGGTTCTTCCAATTTCCATTAGATTTGAGGAATTTTCGTGAATGACTACTCTCTTGGTTGGAAACTTTATCCAGATTTGTGTTCTGAATAGTATGCAACTTTTTATCGTTAACGAGTCTCACAGAGGTTTGAATGCGTTTATTCTCCTTTGAAATCCTCTGTTTGTTGTCATTCAAGTGATTACTTTTACGATTGTCATCGAAATTAGTGCCAATCGACTGATCATTATCTTGATAAGAGTGTGCGTTTGGATGAACTCTTCAAAAAGTAAATGAATGCATAATTATAACACTTTTACAAATACACGGTTTGACCACAAAAATAATTTAAATGCGATTATTATTCATATGAGTGCTTAAAATAATTAAATTACTCTCTTCTGTCCTTTGAGTGTGAAATTTAATGAGTGTTTGATTTTATTATATATTATGGCATTTGTTTTCAATTGTGAACTGAATTTTGCGATCAATAGTTTAACTTTTATTATTAATTTCTAGTGTTTATGATTATAACCTAAATTTTTTAGTTATTAATTCATGAATTCTGGATTTTAGTGCCAACTAGTATAAATTATTCATTTGAGCCATTCATGTGATTTTTAACACATGTACTTAAAGTTTTTAATCTGGCTGATTGAATTGATTGTTTTTGTCGAAATTTCTTCTCTGTAGCTCCTTGCTTATCGTTGATATTCGATTATCAATTATTCGAATGACTAATGAGTTGCATAATGTTAAGAAATATCATAATGGTCATTTATGCTAAAATAGGATGCTTACACAGCAAAAATTTTGTATAATGTATTGTTATGGCAAAATTTTAAGAATTACAACTTAGATATTTCTGAATTTGTATAAAATTTGTCTCAAAATCTCGCAAATTGTATTAATGTTTTCGAAAATTGGTTCATAAAAACTATATATTACTGAAATTTATTCAAATTTATAAAAAAAAATTATACAAAACTCACGTATTTTTAATCGTTTCAAATGACTCGTCATTCAAGAGCTCAAACACGGGATATGATATCCTTTCCTGAATGTGATCGGCCATAGGAACCGGTGGAGGCATTGAATTAAATTCTTGTGTAATTATAATCGGTGGTGGAAATGGTCTTATTATTGGGTCCGAAGCTTCTACAAATAAGTGTGCGTTTGATATTTGATGCGAATGCATTTGAGGCTCAGGATGTGCTAGGTACGGATCATGGAAATGTGAATTTTGATGAAACGATAAGTGTTCTGGATGAATCAAAGGAAAAGCTTGCGGAGGAAGTGGTGGCAATTCATGGTTATCAATCAAATGATCTGCTGGGTGACTTGGAATAGGCAAATGAACCTGCTCAACAAGCTTATTCTATTAAAAAATTTGTTATTAAAGACTTCCATTAACTGACCGGTAATGGAAGTGGCATCAGGGTATGAATGTGTTGTGGCCGTGACTCTGAAGTGATGAGCTTCTCCTGTTTGTTAGCATTTTTGCCTTCGATATAATGAACTTTGAAGTCTTTGAAGTCTTTGAGATGTTTGATGTCTTTCTTATTCTTTTTGTGTCGTTTATCGGCCATAAAACGAAAAATATTTCTGAGCTTAAAATCACGTTTTGCTGTTTCACAGAATTGAATTGTGACCAACACTATAGTGAAGACAACTACACAAACGCTAAAAACTTTGACCAAGCCAATCATATCGGACAGTAGTTTCTCTTTGATCCACTGCTTATCGTAATGAGGAGTTTGCATAAGTAATCGACACTCTATTCACTCACACTATGTTTGGCGAACATATCTCTAGCGATATATTTATTTAAATGAATTTCCAAAACAAATGTTTGCCTATTATTTGTCGGATGAGTTGCAGTTACGGTGTCTGCCATTAATGTCACACAAAAAAAACTCGATTCATAACTAAAGAAATTGTGTTTTCAATCGCCTCTTCTTAAAGAAACCCCACTTTAGAGGTGAGCTTTTGTCGAATTCACGACAACTTCTTTGATTCTGTGCTAATTCAAAGGTTAACTCAATTTGCTTTTTTATTACTTACTTCATCGCAAACATAACTTATTTTATTGAATTTCGGTTTAGTTATTTGAAAATCTATAAGATTTTAAAAAATGATATATGTATTGAAAACTTGTAAGAATTGTTTTGAATGAAACGCTTCAATTGTCATCAGTGACATTTAACTTGAGGATTTATATTCAACATTTTAATCAGACAACGAGTTTACCATGATTACCCAAAGCCAAGGTCGAGAGCTCTAGAGGGGGCCTAGGGGGTGATTTTTCAAAAAATTTCTAGAGTGGTATCCCTTCAAATTAATTTTTTGAAGTTGCTACTTCGCTTCGCTCGACAAAAAACACGAAGAGGGAACCAAGGTAAAATACAAGCCGGGGAGGGTATACTTGTGATTTTAAATTTTTCAAAAATTCTAGAGGGGATAATGCCAAATTTTCGACTCTAGGGGGATAATCAGTCGATCCCCTTTGGCCACCCCTGCCCAAAGCCCAGTTCCCCAAATTATATCATCAAAAAGTTATGTAATATTAATACAAATATAAAATCTTTATTCCAAACATTTTTTCGATTCTTTTATGCATTGAATTCTGTAATTCTTACAAATCATCGGTTTTATGGTCTTCTCTATCAATGCTATCAAATGCTGTGTTTTTCTCTTTTTTATTCTTCAATTCAGACAAATCTAGAAAATAATTTATTTATTTTTCTTAATAAAAGTAGAAACAGAAGACTCACCCAAACAGTTAGGCTGAATGCCAACCCATTGGCCATTTGTGCAAGTATGAATAGCATCACCCAACATAATCTGATTTTGCGGTTCAGAGCACTGATAGGTAATAGTTGTGCCATCGATTGCATACCATTTGCTTTCATTGAAATAAAAGACATCATCGAAGCGAATAATTTTATAATTCGGAGTAATTTCGTTCTTCTCTTCTTCTGCTATCGCACAGTATGTCTGAGGAATACACTCTGGATATGTACCGTTCCATCGCATATCATAAATACAACGACGTGCATGAATAGTTGTTTCTAAGAGAAAAATGGTCAAGGAAACGCTATATTTTCCTAATTAGAATACCAGGTAAGTCTGGATTGTCGGGAGAAACATATTTCATATTTTCCAAACACTCGACTGAGTAGTTAATGTTTGGCCACAAAATTCTAACCACTTGCCCGAAATACATTTCTGGTTCGCCACAAATATGCTCTTCTGATGTTTCATATGACTGAGCGAGGAACACAGCAATCAATTTGTATGTAATAGAAGCAGACGTTTTTGTCCAAACAATGATCTGTTTGGTACCCGTTTTAATATCTTCATTAAAATCAGATAAATCGTTAGCATCGCACTGGAAGTCCACTTCAACTTTTGTACCCAACCTCCACATCCTTTTAGAGCTGCGAAACACATGTTTACATTGTCTGAGAGGACTGACAGACGCATTGGTCGACAAATCGATTTGAAGGGAATCTTCGACCGAAATGTTTCGGAAGTGAAAATTCAAGCGAAAGAAAGGCAGAGATATTGGTCTCTGAAGTCCTAAAGTCCAACGAATTGTGCGATCGCTTTGAATTTGAAACTCTGTCGGCGGATAACGACTCGATAGGAAAGAATTTGGGAATTTGTAATTCGGGGTTAAAGTCATATTTGTTTCAAACAGAACTTTCGGCTCTCCTTCCGAAACATCTTCTACTTTGATGTAATTCAAGTCATTGTCGACAGCAGTTTTGCCTTCAGTTCAATGAAAGATATTTGTTTAATTTATAAAATTGTGGTGGATAGTTGCCACATGCATACCACATCTAAACTGCATTCCAATCCATTTTCCTTTAACGCATCGCTTTTTCTGCAAATGATTCCAATATTGGTTGCACTGAAACGTGACTTCTTCGGCTTCACTGTACCACTGCTTATCGGGAATCAGTTTTGAATTGAATGGCTTTTCTGGTCGACCACAGAATCCATTGATATCATAGGAGTTCACAAAATTTATGTAAACGAAAACAAATTCGAAAATTAATGATATTTGTATGAAATTCATCACTGAATAGGTTTGTCAAATGATTTGCGAAATAAAGTAAAAAAGGCTTTTATATAGTTTTGGCTTTAATGAGAGGATGTAAAAGAATCGGCACATCCTCTCATGTACTCCACTTTTATATGCGTCAGGTCATTATAGTCAATGAACAATTAAATATAACTATTATTTGAGAAGAAAACAATATTTCTGAGAAATTCTGAGCCATAAATGAATGTCATTTGAATGACAATACATTATAAGAATAATGAGGGTCTTTTATTTATTTTCATTTTATCTGATAGGATGCTCAAGAATTTTTTGAAAATGTTCAAAGAAGACTTTGTTCATTAGCACCATGCCAGATTCCAGTGCAGACCGGAACTAATCAAAGTATGGATAATCAAGGTATCAATAGAGACAAGTGAGACACCAGTGAACAAAGTTGACTAATATATTTTATCACTCAATCATTTTGGTGGGGGTCATGGGTTTGAAATGAGTGCCAGCAGTCTGTGAGGGGTCGTATTCTTCTTTCAAATAAATTGACAGCAATTAGTGATCAGTGATGAGAAACAAACAAAATATAATCAATTATTTCATCAGTTTTTATGTCGATTTAATTTTTCCAAACAATGATTAATTCAAAAGTTAAACAAATAACAAATGAATGAAAATACAATCTAAAGGTTATTCATATCAATCGAATGATAAGCAAACACTGCTTTGAGACAAATGTGAGTCAACTTTTTGTTGCGTTCATACAATATCTTAAGATTGAAAGTTATAATTAATTGATATTTGATTCGAAGATTCACATTAGGATTTCCAGATTCATTTCAAATAAAGCTTAGTAACAAAGGTTGAAAGGGTTCTTCTACCTGGAAGGGTTGAAATGTTTCCACTTATGCATTAAGTTTAAAGTTATATCATATGATACATGAAATCTATTTCTTTAATCATAAATCAAAGGAAATGAAATATTGTGTTATAAGTTATAACTTAAAGTGATATAGATAAGACATTTTTGTGACATTTTGATTGACTCATACATTGACTCATACATATAAAATCTAATTTATGTATAAATTTATTAAATGTGACTCAAAATTATATAAATAGTGAAGTTTTTGATATGAAATATAGATTTCGACGGAAATAAATGAATGTTTCAAAAGTAGCGCTTAAATCAGTAGTAAAGGAATCGCAAGAATTGTATTGGAGTTCAAATATATAATATTTTCACTAACAAGAGGAGAAAAACATTAAGTACAACAAAAATTGTGCTCGTATTACATTGTACAAAAATTACTTTGAAAATGTTATTGTAGTTTATGTTTTCGCTCTTTTGTCAATGAAAATAATGTAAGTGAATGCATCGCTTGAATGCAATTCAAGTCTGACTTTGAGTTTGCGATCATTTAATGAGAATTTAAACAAATAATAATAACATTTGATTTTAATGTCTTTTCTCTGATAGTAATCAATATATTATTCATTTGACTCACTTATAGTAAATGTTTTGAAATAATTGGCAAATAATCGGTAAATAATTTATTCAATAATCGAGTAATTTGAGTGAAATAAACAAAATATTGTGAAAATGTCTGCAATGGATAACAATCCGATGAGACGACTGTCGTTAGTATTGCTTCAAATTTAATTACAATTATTAAACATTTGTCTAATTATTAAAATGATGTCCTTTTCGTGCCTCCGAACAGAGCGACGGGTGACTCGTTATATATAATTTTAGGCGTTCCCAAGACGGCCACCGCCGACGAAGTTAAGAAGAGTTACCGCCGAGTAAATGATCTAATTATTTGATTTTATCTTTGATTCGAACCTTTGTTTAAAATCTCAATCTTTTAATAATTCAGCGAAAGTCCATTCAATTGCAAAGCAAACAAAAATCATAACATTTTTGTTTAAATTGTTTTGAAAATACTCAATGATTTTTCTAATTTATGTCAGATTTAATTGACTGCAAATTTGCAAGGTAATCCATTTGTATAAAAATGCTTTATTATTTAAATAGCGATTAGTTTAGGCCTTAATTTTGACGTATTTTCATATAAATAATATTTTTAATCAAAATATTTATAGAAATAATTTATTTGAAACAAATAATCGATAGATTGACATAATATGAGTCATTTCGACCAAATATGCCAACAATTGAATGCTTAACATTTGCGCTAAATTTTGAAATTAATTTTAAATTATGTTTGAATTGTTAATTATAGTTGGCGTTGAGATATCACCCTGACAAAAACCCAGGCAATATGGAGGCGACCGAAAAGTTCAAAGACATTAACAGAGCGAACACCATATTGTCTGATATGACAAAACGAAATATTTATGATAATTATGGATCTCTTGGCCTCTATATCGCCGAACAGTTTGGCGAAGAGAATGTCAACACATACTTCGTTCTGACGAGTGGTTGGTGTAAAGCCCTTTTCCTGTGCTCTGCGATCGTTACCTGTTGTTACTGTTGTTGTTGTCTTTGCTGTTGTTTCAACTTTTGCTGCGGAAAATGCAAACCAAGACATCCGGAAGAGGAGTATATCCCCGATTTGGTCAGTCCTTTCACTTTTGATTCTATAAATTCTAATTCAATTGAATTGTCTTTTTATTTAAAGGAAGGCGAAGAAGAGGACACTTCGCACCTGAAAAAGGTACTGATTGTTTGTTTTTCATGCTAGCATCTTTTTTATTAAGAAAATTCAAACATCATTTAAATTCAAAGTAAAATTACTGTAATTTTATTATTAGTTTGCGTTTTGATGAATAAGCAATGAGTCGACAGATGTTTACATTGTTTTAGTTATTTATAAATCGAAACAAAATAAACATTTTATACAAAAAATGTTAACAATTGTTATAATTGCAGAACGAATGGGGAGAAGAGATCACTGATGGCAACAGTTCCACAATCACTAGTCAACCACAAGCGCCGACTGATGCCTGGGCTTCTGATAAGCAATCCATTCCAATAGCAATGCCGGCGCCGAGCGATAGTTGGGGTCCAAATGAAACTACAGGTCTTAAAGACGGTTATAGCCATCAGACCTCTTATATGAGTTCATAGGCTTTCATTTGTTGTTTAAATTTAGTTTGAATTTAGGTTTTTATGGATTAAACTAATTATTGAAAACAGTGATCAACAAAACTCACATTGATTTCAGTCATTAAACGATAACCAAATCTATTGAGTTATAACTCAATCATTATCTCAATTAAAGCTTATATATCGATGTCTTTAGTCTCCGATTGACTTAAATTTAATTGTTTTTCACGAATTATAATATAAAACATATGAAAACTTAATACAGATTTCAATTTTAACTTCAATTGCATTCCAAATCATTTTCATTATTTTGAGAGCATTTAAACATTAAATAATTAAATACCTCTTTTGAAGACCATTTCATTTACCGATAAATATATTGAAACATTTGATGTATTTATTCGATGACTTATTAATAAGAGAAAAGTCTAAATATAATTATGTTTTAATTTATTGTTTTAAATATTAGTTTACAGAAACTTATATTTAATTTAATAGAAATTAATTTAATAATTCTAATAATTTAATGAAAAACCTTTTATACAATATTTTATTAATTTATAATACATTTAATATATATATATTCAATGCTAAGTATTCTCATATAAATCCAATCAAAGGTCAAAAAAGGGTTCGCCATCTCCTCGACTACTGTAGGGTCAGAACACTTTAGCTAAAGTGTAGTGATTTATGTATAAATCTGGTTAATTTAATTTAAATGAATAATTTCAGTCTGGGCCATTCCAACAAAAGAGGGATATCTAACCCCAACCTTTAAAGATGGAGAAAAGGGTAAAAATTACATATCATTGGTTTTTGGTGTGACTTCATTTGATGAACACCACTGTAATGGGAATTACATAAACATATTCCAAAAACAATTGAAACGAAAACAAAAAAGTTATAAAAATAAGTGTATTTACACGAAAAGAACTCAACAAAAAGGCGAAGCCGTTGGATCGATGATTGAGAAGACAGATTTGAGCGAATGGTCACTCTTTCCACTCTCATCGCAACCTTTATTTTGTACGTCAGTTGCGGTTAAATTCATCGGTTCCTCCGATAAAAGTTTGGTTTCGATATTTTCATTATTGCTTTCGTCCGAAATGTTATTTGTTTTGCACTCATTATTTTGCGAAAGGGTTTCCTCTTCGTTATCATTAAGAGTGGAACTATTGGTGACATCCATCTCATTGTTATCCTCTGTTTCTGAGGCACTGGCGATCATAAGTTCGCATTCATCTGCACTCTCGACCTCTGAAACTGAGTCCTGTCTTTGCCTCAAATCAATTTCCAGATCATTGTCCGAATCGGTAGAAAGTGAAGGACCTATTGTTTATCACATAAGTAAACAATTAGTAATCAACTGACAAAAAGTTCTAATTAATGAACTGAGGGTTACCCCAAACTAAACTACAATTTGATTTGATTTTGGTTAAAGATATTTACCGTTCAAATCCCTGTTTTGAATGACTCCGAAAGGCATTTCTGGGCCGACAAGGCTTAAGTCGTCGGGAATGGTTTGAGACGGATAAAGATTTTCATACATATCCTCTTCATCTGAATATACGGCTGACGTTTTCATTAGTTTATTGGGTTTTTGGTCATCTCTTTCAATATTAATATCAGAATCAATGGACGACTCGAATACGGATTCGAAGAGTTCTGTTGACAGAGAACTCGATGTGAGTGGAGGTGGACTTGAAATTAGTTGGGGAGGGCTTAATGTTAATGGGGGTGAACTCAATTTTAATGGCGGAGGAATCGACTTTATCTCAGGTTTAATAACAAGATCCTCAGCACTTTCTTCAATGGTTTGACTTTTGATGTCAGCGCTGACGGTATATGTCGGACGAGAAGAAATCAACTCTAAAGGAGACATAATAGGAGGCGGAGTGGGAGGCCGTATACCCGGGGTTGGCATTGATTTAGTTGGAGATATCGTGAGCGGAGGCAGTGGTGGTAGAATTGATGAGTCTGTTCTGTCTTTGAGGCTATCTTTTTGACGTTTTTCAGACATTTTCTTTGACTTAAGAACACTCAAAGGTGTGACCGGAGCCGTCTTCAGTGGAGGCGGTACTATACGCGAAAGGCTATCGATTTCAGAAGAGGGCAACTTTGAGAAGAACTTTTGAAGTCTGGGGTCGTTCTTGAGGTGAGCGTCGATTCGATAAATAGAGACATATGTGGAGTAATCGATGTCATTGGCTTTGATGGGCACTAATTTGTACTCAATCTTAACGTTTGGATCACAAATCTTGACGGGAGGCGTCTTTTCCACCGACGGAGACATTGATTCTTTGCCCCGTTTGAGACGAGGATCACGAAAATCATTGCGCGGAGGAGTAGTATTGCTTGAGGGCGAACCCGTTACACCTGCGATATGAATACCATTCATTATGTTTTGCCAGAACTCTGACTGTTGGGGCGATTGATTGGTAGTTGTGTTGGACGAGTTGCGGATAATGGACAGCATTTGACTAATTTTGTCAGTCGGCGACTGTTTGGACGACTGCTGAACGTTCTTAAGGGCTGCGGCCAACACATTGTCGTCGTCGTCAGAGTCCGACTGCAGGTCAAGTGGTTTGACTTCAGTTTCATTCTGCAGTTTGTTTTGCATTTTAAGATACAAATCTCGCGCCACTTTCGGCACGTTTTGCGGCACTTCTACTAACTGTGGCTCTTCTCTAACAGTTGATTGTTGTGACCTCTCATCGACATCATTAGTGACGATATTACAGATCGATTCGTTCGTATGACTTCGTGGTCGCGCCATAAGAGTTCTGAGGTCTTCGTCATGAGCTGAGGCTTCGATTAGTTTCTGTTCTTCAATAACCTTAGGATTGGCCACTGGTTTGCGATCATCAGTATCTGCCTCAAAGTCAGGCATTGTGTCCTTATAGTAGTTCCTAATCTGGGCCTCAATCTCATCCTCGTCGTCTTCCATTCGAGGAGTGGGAGGCTTTTCTGGGATAACGAATTGTTTTTCTATGCAGAAGAGGTTCCTTTTGTTGCCAACATAGGCGTCTTCGAGTTCCTTCATCTCTTGTTGCCAGATCCAAGTCAGATGAGAGGTCTTCATTTCTATCGTGGGGTCCCCTAACAGGGCGTGTCTTTTAACCACCGGTTTAATAGGAGTGAAAGAAGTGCCCATTTGAGCGCTATTTGGGTTAACACTAGAATTGATTTCACTATTTGTTTGAGTGTCGGATGGATTCAAATTGTTCTGATTGTGAGACTCTCTGTTAGTATTTTTCTCTATATCTGAGTGCCTGTGCTGTCGATCGGGTTTTGGATCGTCGGGTAGTGTTCCCGAATCCAAGTAATTTCTCAAAATTTCTCGCGTTTCTTCTGTGAGGGGATTGTGACTAAACCGACACTTGTCGCCGGAATAGCACTCGACGTTTGTGTGGAAGAACTTACATGGGAATTCTGAGTGCATGAATAGACAGTCCTCGCCTTTGCCGCAAAAGCCTTGCAAGTAGAATTTGCACAACTCTTTCTTCTTAGGGGGCATAGCATCGTGAGAAAAGGGACAGTCGGGTCCCTTATGACACTTGCCTTCGAGAAAGTATTTACAGATTTGTTTGAAAGGCGTTTGTCGTTCAGGAGGTCTAATTAGTGGCGCGCGAGTACCTGTTGGTCCGGGCTGTCGGTCATTGGGTCTTCGCTTATCTCGCAGTCGGTCGAGTTGTCTGAGTTTATCGGAGTTGAGGTTTCGTTTCATCATAAGAGCCATGGCTTTCATCATTGATCTCTTGTCGTTGCCATTCATAGCACCCATTCTATTGAAAGGCATACCGTTTCCCATAATTTGTAGCATTTCCTCGAAGTCTCGTTCATCAAAATTCGAGTCGTCGTCATCATTGAGGTCGCGCTCATGCATTGGTCCGACACTAGCAAAGCCTTGGGTTTGGGGCATTCGGAAGTCGAAGTCTTCAAAGGGTCGGCGCTCGAAGTCATTGAAATTATTATTATTGTTATTATTATTGCGGTTATTATTTGACTCATTATTATTATATTCGTTCCAATTCTGGTCACGATTCTGACCCCTCTTTCGTTTGTCACTATCCTTCTGGCGGTCATCCTTTTCGTCCTCATCGGAGCGGCGCCTCTTTCTGTCGCGTTCTTTTCGTCGGCGCTCGTCTTCAGTAGTGGCTGAAGAAGTCTTGCGATCCCTTTCATTATCTCTTCGGTCCCTATCAGTGGAACTACTTTTACGCTCACGTTCTGAGCGTTCGCTTCTGTCATATCTGTCCCGTCTGTCTCTATCCCTGTCCCGATCAGATCGTCTGTCTTTATCTTTGTCTCTATTCCTGTCCTCACTCTTCCTGTCCTCCCTCTTGCGAGAGTCACCTCTATCTCTAAGATCTTTATCCCTATTATTATTATTTTCCTTTTCCTCTGCATTCAAACCCTTTTGTGTATCAAAAGTCTTGTGATCACCGCTGGAACTGATGGCCGACTCGTCCTCGTCGGCAATCTCACCATCTTCCAATATCTCTCCTTCTTCGGTGTCATCCATTTGTTCATTTAAATTATCACTAATTGTCTGTTCTGTCATTTCGTTGATTACAGACTTGTCTTTGAAAAAAAGGAAAAAAATGTTTTTGATTATTGTTTTTGTGGTTTCAATAAAACAATAGATGCAATAGTTTTGTATTGTATGGAAGTATTGCACATTCAAGAGGTGGTGATGTCATGTCATTGATGGGCAGCCATTTTGTTTGTTCACTGCGACACCGTTTTATTTGATACTTGTATATAGTTTATATAGATTTGCCAAACTCAATTAATTTAATGACATTTAGATCTCTTGAGAGTGAGCCATATATGTGGCAGTAACATTTGACTTATGACATTTGTAACTTTGACAATTTGTAATACAAAAGATAATTACTTGTTTTCTGATTGATTTACTCAATTTATGGCATTAAATGTGCAAAACATTCATAAGATCTAAATGCGATGCAATCAAATCATTTGTCGGTAACAGAAAGACAATTGTCTTTTACATCGTTGAGGTTGAGGTCAAACAAATGAGAATCAGATTTAAAGTAACGTAAATCCAAATCATTTCAATTCATAGGAAATGTCGTACGAAATACGAAAGCTATTCAATGAGTAGTTGTCTTCACTGCATAGCACTACAGCCAGTGCTTAATATTAGTGTTTCTCTAACTGTTAGGACTCTTGTGAGTCGACTGTTCAACAACTGGTCAACAAATGTTAAACATAATTGTCTTTCTGGTACTGACCAAACATTTTTAGTGTATAACCGACCAATTTATGTGAATATCTCTTTTGCGAACGGAGTTTATTAATTATTATGTGACTGAAGACGGATTCGACTGTACTTCAGTTTGGCTGCGATTTTTCTCAAATGACTGAACTATGCATTACAAGGACAGTGCCATTCAATAAAATTGCAGTAAACGCACTGCGATCTCATCTTTCAAAACTATATAATAGGGCGGTGGGCACAGCATAGGGCACACATACGTCTGTACTGTTTTGCCAGCACTAACACAATCTGACTGTGCTTTCCTTTGTCGACTACTTCTGCTTTGTTGGCAAACCTGTCTATACTGTAGTGCTATCTCTCGTCTCCTTTTCTCACTTCAAAACTGGATTTTTGAACTTTTTTTTACGAAAGTCGATGATATCAAAGTGGTATCAAGGTAGTATCAAGGTGCAATCCATCATCAAGTGATTCTTGGGTTTTTGCGAAGGCTATTGTTGACTGAATACAGAAACAATTGTTTTGAAAGTAAGTTATAGATAGCTATCAATTAGGGTTCTTATAAATAATTGTTTAAATTGCAGTCAAGTGATGGGCAAAAAGAGTGCAAAACGAGGACATTCTCATCAATGGGGTCTACATCACGGGCCGTATGAGCACAGACTTGGATCTGGTAAAAGCTCGTCGAGTGACTCATCTTCAGACTCAGATTCGGGTCGAAAATACAATAAGAAGATGAAAAAAGGTATGAAAAAGTATTGGAAACATTGGCACAAATTCGGACGTTTTGGCCATCGTTTGGCTCATTTTGGTCATAATTGGCCGCATTGTGGTCAGCATTCAAACCCAATGCAAAACAAAGCCGTTTGCAATGTCTGCAGACATCAAATTCGACCGATGGTCGACACAGAAGTTCTTGAGTGCGGACACATTTATCATAGATTATGTCTGAAGGGATTGTTTGAATTGGCGCTTAACGCAAATCCGGATCAGTTGGAAGTGATGTGCACTCAATGTGAACATCGAATCGATGAGAATCTCATCAATGAATTGAAAGCCCGATTTGATGGTCAGCCCAACACTGCTCCCAATCAGGTCATGGATTTGCAAATCATTTAAATCTTTTATTTATTGTTAATTATTTCTAATTTAATAATATATTTAATTCTTAAATGTCTAATGATTTTGGTTTCAAATAGAATAAAATATTTAAATTGAATCTTGCAATTTATTGGCTAAACTTAGAACTGTTACCAATAGAATTGTTTTGAAGACCTTTTCACTATACTATAGAACATTTATATATATTCAATACAGTCGAACCTGGATATAATGCTCCACTTGGTTCAGGCAATGATTTTTCATTTTTTCTTGGAGAGGGATTATAACCAGAGTGACTATAAAAAGGTTACTTGAGCATTACAATCTATTGAGATGACAAATGGTTTTTAGTTTCGAGGCACTTTGGACCTGGAGTGATTGTAACCAAAGGTTTTACATAAAGGTTGAACTGTAAATAAACTAATAGATTTTGATATGTATTTTCATTTTTGTTTAAAATAAAATCAAATATTTGTCATTCGATGCCTTCGATTATTTCAATTAATGAATTGTTTTGTCTGTCATTTAAATGGAATCAATTACTCATTCGATTAATTTTATATAAGTTTTAATAAAAAATCGATTAAAAAATGGTTTAAAAAATTTTTTGGACAAAATTTGACAATTATTTAATGAGGAAAAGCCTTATCACTGAAATCCGGTATATTTATGTCTGTGCGGAATACAACGATAGCGAATAAACGTTCAAAGAGTATATTTTACTGAACAAACTTGAAAAACAACTTTTTACTAAAAATTTTAGTTTCAGAGCAATGCAAACAAATAATTAGTTTACAATTAATAAATAATCAATAGTTGTTTGAGTGTCGAACTCTACCATAAGTTTGTGAACACATAAGTTATGTTATGTGACATAACTCTATTAATCACTCGATTTAAATGAGGTTTTGTTTGTTTGTTCCTTTTTATTAAGTATTGTTCGTTTGCTTTTCAAATCATTTTAAACATATTTTTGATTTGTTGCTCTTCTGAGTGTTGTTAACAAAATTTTAAGAACATATTGTGTTATATAAACCAAAGTTATGGCAATTAATACGAATTCAGTTAAACTCAACCATTACTTGCATTCGAGTCAATCGCATGGAGTTCTTCGGGAGTGGTCTTCCAGAGGAGCCACAACTTTCTCGGCCGCAGATTTCGTTTTACCGCTTTTTATAATTAATTCAGACGATGAAAGTCAAGCAATCGATTCCTTACCAGAAGTCAATCGAATGGGAATTAATGTCTGTTTGGAATATTTACGACCTCTGGTCAGCAATTATGACCTCAAGTCTGTTCTGCTGTTCCCTGTGATGGAAGGCGACAAACAGACCGCTCACGCCTTTGACACCAAAAGGAATCCTGTACTCAGACTTATACCGCGACTGAAGGAAGAATTTCCAAACCTATTAATTATATGCGATGTCTGTCTGTGCACTTTCGCACCTGAAGGTCATTGTTGTGTCTTCGATGCCAATCAAAAGATGGATAACAGCAGTTCTATTGAGAAGATAGCAGCCATTGCCACAAAATATGCTGAAGTAGGGGCTCATGTGATAGCGCCCAGTGATATGATGGACACAAGGGTTAATTTAATCAGAAACGCCCTGAATGTGAACGGTTTTGATACCGTTTCCATTATGTCATATTCAGCTAAATTCCAGTCCTGTTTTTACGGTCCATTTCGAGACGCAGCAGGTACTATTCCAAATGTGATAGGTTATTTTAATTATACAATTCATTACATTACAGGTTCTGCCCCTAAGTTTGGTGACAGGAGAGCATATCAATTACCACCTGGATCTCGAGGGCTCGCTCTCAGAGCCGTTGAGAGAGATATAGAGGAAGGCTGTGATGTGGTGATGGTTAAGCCTGGTCTGCCATATTTGGACATAATATCACTGATCAATTCTAAATTTCCTGACTTTCCGATCGCTGTGTATAACGTTTCGGGCGAATATTCGGCACTAATGGTGGCCGCAAAACACGGTGTCTTCGATTTGAAGACAGCAGTCACTGAAGTGATGACAAGTTTCAAAAGATCCGGGGCTAACATCATTATCACTTACTTCACTCCATTTATTCTGAAATGGATTAAAGAAAAGTAATAAATGAATAGAATCTAACATCTATTTTATCATGAACATTTTATTGTCTAAATTTGTACTTGAAATTCATTTTATTTTATCTTTTAATCTCCAAAAGAGGTAGTTCATTTTTGAAAGTGTTTGATAATTAATTATAAATCAACACAAATGTCAAGTGTTTGGGTAAAGATATGTTTGCATTAATTCGGTTGCAATTAATGATAATCCAAATTATTTGCCATTTTTCAGATCCAAAACTTTTAAGTCATTTGATTTGATTGAAATTGTAGTCAATTATCATTTGATTATTCAATTGTCGCCAAATTTTCTGATTTGATGGGAAATTTCCGTAAAAATATTCGAATAACAAATAATCTAGATATCTTCATACCTTAAGCAATAGAATGTGATGCCATTTGCTGTGTATGAGCACCCTGATTAGATTTGTCTGAAACAGATACGAAAAAGTACGGTACGTTTCTTTTGACATTTAATGGTTTATTTATACATTTAATAACAATAAATAACAAAAGCAATAAAAGATATGTTCGGCTCATAATTAAAACCAATTATTAATGAATTCAATCAAAACAATTTACAATTTAAATAACAATTAAGTTTATTAAACAAATTTCACAATTTCTGATATAAGAATTTCTTTTGAATTTGACCAGGGATGTCCAAGGTCGACGGGTCTAAGGGGTCTAGCCAGGTGGGAGAAAATTTCTATTGGGTATTGTGACCTTAAACTTTGGTGAAATTCTAGGGGGGGGGGATCACAACTCATCGGGTTTAAATGGTATATTTAGAAGGAGGTAAAAAAAGTCTACCACCCCCTTGGATATCTCTGAATTTGACATACTTTTTTTTATCAAAATAAACCAAAATATAAAATACTTTTTTTAAAATCATTATAAATGACTCATTTGGATTAATTATATAATGATAACCTTGGCCATCATTTTTGTAATAATCTATTTAAATATTAATATTAAGCTTATTTTGATTAATTGATGAATTTTTTATTGCTAAGCGAAGCAGAAAGAACTAGGTTAATATTTAGATGTAAATCAGGATTTCCCAAGGTGTGCAAGTCCAGGGGATTACAGGAGCATTCTTTAATCAAATTTTTCAGAATTCAGTGCAACATAGGGGTGGCATCAAATGGCTGAAGTACAAAAGGCAATGACAGTTCCAATTTTGTCCTAAATTGGTCCTTTGTGAGAAACCCTTGGCAAAACCTAATGGTAATGATCATTTGAACTTTAGCTAATCTGGAATTGTAGAGACCATACAAAATGCCCGTTTGATTGTGAATCAGTGCACACAATATGCCGAAAGTTATAAGAGATAAGAGTTGTTCTGAGTTATTACTAATGGTTTATCATAATTATTGATTTGTTCCCATTTTGCTCACGGCTTAGGAATAGCGATAGATTTTTATCACCCCTAGAAAGTGGAATTTTGGGTTTACCCCCAATCTACCATTTAAAAATTTTTGGAACTCCCTCCCCCAATTTTTGGGGATCTTTTTGGGTTTTTTTGCATTTTAGGATCAATGGCGGCCGGCCAATAGCCACCCCCTAGAATTTGACCGATCTCTCACCGACCTATCCCGCCTAGAGCCAAAAACTTTCCTTAGCCCTGAATTTAACTAATAATCAAGAGTGAGCTTAATGTGTGGGTAAAGTGGTTCTCCAATCATATTTAGTGATCAAAGCCTTCACTCAAATATTATTCTTCAATTTATTAGTCATTTACTACAGAATATTCTCCAACTGAATAAAATTATTCGATTTGATTGGAATTGATTCATGTTCATTTCGATAATTGTCTCAATTTTGGAGAATTGCAAAGAATTACAATAAAATAATCGATTTAACGACAATCCTATCAGAAGAGAGTCATGTCATGTGTTCTAAAAAAGATTCAACGGATTATTTTCTTACCGTATCGTTCGCTACGAATTTCGGATTAGTTTTTTGGGTTAAGTCATTCATTGAGTGGTTGTAAAAGTATATAAAATGTTGAATCAAAGCATTAATTTTATATAATTGTCACTAAATCTCAAATAAAAATTACACAATATTTGTGATAAAACTAATTCAAATGTTTCGAAATCTTAATATGGAATTTAGTCGTCATTATTAATTAAAGTCATTAAATTCATCTTACCAACTAATGTCAATATCTAAGCAATGGTCAGTGAGGCCTTAATATGTTCTAATACATACTAATAATAGCTACTAATAGTTGGGACGGTAATAGTTGGTAGCCTTTGCTCTGGAAACCTATCAGTAGTCACCGAAGCAAACAAATGCTTCCAATTAATCGATTGTTGAGTTGAGTGCTGTCAACAAATATATTTCCATTTAGTGATTATCTCTCGAATACGTGATTCATCTCAAGTTTTAATTATCATTTGTGTGCTTTTTATCAAAACTTATATAAAAGTTATGTCTTGTAAACTTTTGATAGGACCAATATTTTCAAAATATTTTGAACACTTTATAAAGTTAGGCATTGTTTAGATTTATCTTGACCCTGATTATCAGTCGATACGTAAAGAATGATCTAAATGCGCATACACATTCTTGACATTTTAAAATATTACATAATTACGAGAAAATAGTCGTATATTTGCTTAATATTGATATGAGTTAAAAGAAAGTCAACTATACTTTGGGTGAAGTTTGAAATATTGAGATATTGTTTTATCGCTGATTCCAAAGACTCCTTCAAATAAAAAGCTCCAAATTATGAGGTTTTTGTCATTTGAGTCAATATTATTTCGCTAAAAGTTTTGATGTTTTTTAGTCGCAATAACTACACAATAGATTAGCGACGAAGTGATTGATAGCCAAATGTTTGACTAATATTTCTTTGTTCCCACTCTTTCACTATTATTGATGTTTTACTTCAAAACCTTTAAGACAAGTATTTAATGGTATCTGATATCAAAAATATAGTTGTATTTTGCGGATAATTTCGGTAAAACCTCTTCAGTCGTTCACAACTGGATGTAATGGATGTCAATTAGAAATGTTATGTTACTATTGATGACATGTCGATAAAATATACGAGCAATCAATCGCTACAATCAAAAGCCTCTACTTTCTATAAAGACTGGGTTTGTGAACGAAATCACTTTGAAATTCCTTTGAAACCAATTTTCTTAATCAAATGTAGAACTCATGTTTAAAGAGTAGTAATCAAAGCACACTCATTTGAAGCTACCAAGATGGTATAATGCATAATCAAGTTTCTTACAAAAACTACTAATGAAAAGATCCTCTACTAACATTTAAAATTCTTCATCATTTATAGAAAGATCATCAATAATTTTCATACAAAAGAATTCAATTCAATTTATTTGACCACAAAATTTTTCACCAAGATCATGGTGCTATTTTTAAAAAATTGTGTAACTTTTTAATAAAATAAATAAAATAAAATATTATTGAATTTCTAAATAATAATAAGTTATAACAATAGAATTTGTCTAATTGCTTGAATCCACCTTGCTTGTTCGACTTGTTTGAAACTTAAAAGGAAATGAAAACAAAATTGCATCAATTTTTTTATGTTTTTAATGACAGAGACGAACGGAAATGTCCCAAAAATGTGCACCTGCACATTTTACTTTGTTAGTCTAAGAAAGAGTTTCCCTCACTAAATGTTATCCGGTATGAAAACTACATAAAATTCTTTACTGAATTTAAATGAATTGAAGTTTGAGTGCACTTCTAAATAATTGAGCAAGTTTTAATTAAATTTATCTGATGACAGTTATGCGTATCTCAGACTACTTTGGTTTAAAAATATGTGCAAATTTACATAAATTATAATCGATATTCAAGTTATGATCGAAAACCCATTAAATATAAAGCAAAACATTGTATTTACAGCCATTGAAAGAGACTTTTCACAAGTATTTGTGTTAAACACAATATCTATTGATTCGATGCAAAATATGTTTGCCTTAAAATAAATTTGATTAAAATAGAAAGAGAAATATAGAGACAAATATTTACATTTGAAAAGTGAACGAAACTATTAAATAAAAAGTTTTTGATAAAAGTGTCAATTCTTTAAACAGATTCTGATTCTCTCCTCGATCAAATGATTAGCTGACGACTCGAATGTTTACTCGAAGCCAATAGTATTTTGTTTATTGATTGTATAATAATGTATGTCTTTGTGTGAGATATGTAATCCTTTGGCCGCTATCAGTAATTGTGATAGTTGAGATTGGTTGGAGTGCATTGTTGTCTCCACACAAATTACTATATGAGAGGCGAAATCGCATTCACTTCTTAACACTCAATATTTAGTCGAAGTCCTCTCCATAAGCATCGCATTCATTCATATCAAGTCAATCGGCTCTTACCTTGACTTCGAAGGCTGTGTACTCTTTTGCAGAGGCTTTTCATTGCATTGAGCTCTGCGTTTGAGTGCTATTCGCGACAGCATTTAGTTTGCAATCAAATGCGAATCACATTTCATGCGATAGACTTTACTATAATATTATGTGATATTCATCCAAAACATAAATGTGAGGTTCACTCGACTGTGTATGATATGCATCGAATTTAGTTTAACTTTTTGCTCCTCTATTGCTATCACAACAAACAACAAACAAACTCATTATCAATATATTAAAAGTTTCTTTCGTCTGAACGCCAAATAAAATATTGTGTTTCATTCGATTCAGACATTTATTAATATTAAAAATATGAGTGAGTATTGAATTTTTCAAATTTATTTCTCTTTTTTGTTCGATAGCGAAAACATGTGATTAAACTTTATTTCTATTACTTTATTCTTGAGATAAAAAAGTATCAAAAACTTTACTTTCATAGAATTGAATGCATATATTGTTTTTGATAAAAATTGATGAAATGTCATATATTTAGTGACGGAGTGTTTCTTTTATGTTCTCAATATTTGGTTTATCTCTTTTTCTATAATCAACTTTTTTTTATGTGTTTTCGGTTATATTTCTCGTCAACGAAATAAAGAGCGCTTTTCTCGTGTCATTCAGGAAACAGTTATGTCATATAATAAAAGTTTATGTTTTGTAAAATTTTATATTCTGTGCGCTATTCTCTTGTCATTAATGTTATCGCAAATGCTATTCAATGCCTTATTTAACGACTTTTACATTATTTCCAAAACAAAATCTTTGTCTGATATGATGAGGAATAATACTATTCATTAATTTTATTTGACATTTATTCCAATATTCGCCACATGTGTTGCAAATGCAAACCATACTCACATTTGTAACAATTGTTTATATATATTCTTTCAATTTTTCAAAGGTTTTGAGCAATTGCAAAATATTCTTGTCAAAAATCCATCGCTACTCGAAGAGTATATTCTTAAAAACATTGATTTGGAGAAAATCGAAAAATGGGTGATAAGAAAGGCACAGATCAATCATCACAAGAGTTTAAGCTTAGCCAGGCACAAAGTAATGTATATTTAATCAATTTTGGAGAGAGAGAGAGAGAGAGAGAGAGAGAGAGAGAGAGAGAGAATTTTGAATTTTTAGACAATTAACGAATAATAACATGTGTTTCAGTCACTAAATCACTCAGAAAAGAAACGAATGCTTCAGGAGTTAGAAAAGCATTTGCATCAGAGTGAGAATGAACCCAACAAGATTAATGTGCTTACACAATTGGCCTCTACCGTCGCCTTTGCTGTCAATTCTGATCATTGGAATGTCTTTATCTACGATAACATCTCAAATGTAAGAAACATTTTCTTCTGATTTTCGCTTTATTTTAATATTTCCTTTTTGGACGGAATTTATTATTTTTTGCCTAAATTTTCCGTTTCTTCCATTCTTTTGAAATGAATTCTTTTTTGTGTTTTTCTCTTAAAACCATTTATCACATATTAAAAACCTATTTATCAAAAACTATTTAGAGCTTAAAATTTATTGAATTTTGTTTAATGCGATGAAAATTCTGTAAATGTATTTCACGAAAATCAATATTATGTTATTGCATGCTCACTTTTCCCATATTTATCTAATATTTTGACACTTTGAAATAGTAGAAAAATGGATAAACCATTTCATTGATTAATGTTTTGGATCAACAAATCATTCATATTCTTGATATGTTAGGCGCTCTTTTTTTGAATGACATTGATCAAATCAAAATTTGCTTCACTTGTTTTAAAACATTTTTCAATATTTAGGAAATGAAGAGAATAACAGACAGTTCCCAAACAAATACGAATGGTTTTAGCAAAAGAGATGACAAAAGTAAAACACTCGTTGAATATGTATATCACACGAAGAATACCTGCATTTGGAATGTCTTCGATTATGTATAACATTAAATAGATAAAAATTAGAAAACTTTACTTGTCATTTTTTTAGGACTACCGATTTAGAGATGGTTCACCTTATAAACCACCCAGTACTACTTATGTGATGGCTGTGCCAATTATTCAGTCCGACAATAGTATAATGGGTTTGTTATTAAATACATATAAATAAATAAATAAATACATAAGATTTATGTGACAATTGATTCGAATTTTCTTTCTTTATATCCTAGGTGTATTCGAATTGTATAAAACTAAAGGTTCGGATCCATTCATAGAAGAAGATGAAGAGGTAGTGAAAGATTGACAATTCCGAAGGTGGCCAAAGGACCTAAGTCTAGGGGAGGGTAATATTTCCCGAAAGTGTCCTCTGATTCGATCTTATAATGGAAATGTCCAAACTTATATGCCAGTTTCAAGTATATTTAGCAAGACAATAAGGAATCTTGGAATGTGGTAGAAATAATTTTGAACCTAACCTGCTAACTAACACCTTAAATATATATTCTTTGCAGACCTACTTTATTCTCTATGATAGAAATGCATAGAGAATGTAAGGGTGTACATACACTCTAGAAACGTTCAAAGCCTCATTACACCCTTACGTTCTCTATGCATTTCTATCATAGAGAATTGCGCCAAAATAAGTAGGTCTGCAAAGAATATATATTTAAGGTGTTGGTTAGCAGGTTAGGTCCAAAATTATTTCGACCACATTCCAAGATTCCTTATTGTCTTGCTAAATATACTTGAAACTGGCATATAAGTTAGGACACCTCCATTATTAGTGGAATATTTTTCTAAATTTTCTACTTTAGGTGGGGCATTCTGAAATTACCCCTTCTTTGGCCACCTCTTAATAATTGATTGATTGATCACTTTATTGATATCTTTATTTTCTAACGATTCTTCACATTAAGCTTTGATTCGTTTATTAATGTTTTTGACACTTGCAATATAATATACACTATGTATTAACTCTTTTTCAGATGATCCAAAGCTATTTAGTTTGGGGCGGAATAGCTCTACATTATGCTGAGGTAATGATTATCATATTTATCATAATAATAATAATCAATTAATTCAAACAAATCGATCTGAAGGTCAGATTTTACGGAAAATTTCTTTGAATTATTCATAACTTTTTTATTTACTTCATATTTTTTGATTCACCCTTTTTATAAACACTTTTCATTATAGTTATTCTCAAACCATTCGCGTCAGAGAAAACTAAACACGTTTTTGTTGACAGTTGTCAAGTAAGTTTAAGTGCATTGATAATTCTGTAATTAATTGATGAATTATATGATAATTGACATTTGACGCAATGCATTACATTTTCGGACTCACCTTTTACTTTTCAGATCGATATTTCAAGACATGATTAGTATGGATACAGTTATCGCTAAAATTATGGTTAGTTTTAATTAAAAAGTAAGATTTGAATACTTTGTAGCACAGAATGACTTCACACTTCAGATTAGATAATTGCAGACATTCTTCAAATATTTACCGTAAATTAGATTCACATCTAATTAAAGGGTAAAATATAACAAAATTCCACTTAATATGTCCTTGAAATTGACTTTTAAACATTCTAGATTATGTATGTGTAGAATTTGACATGCAAATATTTGGTCACAAGATAGTTTAATTCTTGATATTCTTTTCGATAAGAATATCTTTTGTTTATAAATCATTAAAAAGAATTTGTTCTAAAATTTATTGCATTGATTAGGAATACGCGAAAAAGTTGGTAAACGCGGACAGAACTTCACTATTTCTGCTCGACTCTAATGACAAACAACTTTATGCACATATTTTCGAAGTCAACGAAAATAAGGTATCATTCAATGAGTTGTCGCACATAAGGACACAAAATATGCTATTAATGAGAAGTGATTTTGTGTTCACTTTCGTGATCTAATGTTTATCGGAGAGAAAGGCATAAAATGTTGTCGTTATTGAACTCAATTCTCAGCTAATAGTTTACTAAATTTCCTTCAAATAACGAGTTTAATGTACTGTTAATGCAACTAATTCTGTCCACTTTTCTCCAATAATTATGAGAATAACTTTTAAGCCCTAATTTCTTTTGACTAATCAGAGCGATGATAGTCAGACAATCACTACTAAAAAGGAGATTAGATTTCCGATCGGCACCGGTATTGCTGGTCACGTGGCAAAGACTGGTCAGGCGCTCAATATTCCTGATGCTTATGAAGATCGCAGATTCAACAGAAGTATTGATCAGTTGACTGGCTATCGGACAAAAAACTTGTTATGTATGCCTATATTCAGCAAAAATAAGTAATTAATCGAATATTGTTTTCAAAACATTTAATTCAAATCAATTTTTTCATTAAAAGAGTCATCGGAGTCGTCCAAATGGTTAATAAAGTAAATGGTTTCTTCAATAAAGTAGATGAGGAAAACTTCTCCATTTTTGCCACTTATTGTGGATTAGCTTTGGACCATGCAAGGGTAAGTGCCTTCAAAATTATTGTATTGGTCACATAAATATACTTGATTCTCTATTAAGCTCTACGAGAAAATCAGAAGATCAGAGCAGAAAAATAAGATCGCTCTGGAAATACTCTCGTATCACAACTCCAGTAATGATGAAGAGCTCGAAACTACCCGAGATTTGGTACAAGATTTCAAAGCACCCAATGTTTTCAAGTAATTAATTCAATGAATTTATTCGATTAGAATAAAGACCAAAATGATCTTGCAGGCCATCCTTCTCTCCATATGATATCAGTAATGATCACAAACTCTTGACTTCAATCAAAATAGTCGAAGCAATTGACGGAATTCCTCACTTAAACAACGATGACCTCTATAGGTATGGCCATTGATTTGATTAATCTTTATGGAAAGTAATCGAAATGAATTTGAGCACAGGTTCACTTTAACTGTGAGAAAGAATTACAGACGAGTGCCATATCACAATTGGACGCATGGTTTTAGTGTAGCGCACAGTCTGTATGTCTTCGTTCACGATTCGAATCGGTTCTCTCCATTAGAAAAGTTGGCGTTTTTTGTCAGCGGTCTGTGCCATGATCTCGACCACAGGGGAACTACCAATCAGTTTCTCATTCATTCATCCGCACCATTAGCTGCCGTTTATACGACATCCCCTTTAGAACACCATCATTACAACCAAACGGTTAATATATTGCAAGTAAGTGCTGTTCCGGTTCTACCCTTCACTTAATAGTAACTTCCGTTCAATTGAATGGTAGTAATGTTTTAATGTTTTTGCAGTTAAACGGACACAACATTCTTAAGTCATTGTCAGCTCAGGAATACAAAAAAGTCTTATCACTCATCAAACACTGCATTTTGGCCACAGATTTGGCCCTATTTTTCCCAAACAAAGCAAAACTCGAACAGATTATTAATTCGGGAACTTTTGATTGGAATAATAGCGAACATAAGTGAATATAAGACTTATTTAGACTTTTAAACAATTTCTTCACTAATTATTTGAATTTAGATTATTATTAGAGGCGATTGCTATGACTGCAGCTGACCTCAACTCTACGGCCAGACCTTGGATGGAAACCAGGGAACAGGTCAGACTTCTGCTAGAAGAATTCTATGCTCAGGGTGATATCGAAAAGCAACTAGGCCGAAAGCCTATTGCCTTGATGGACAGGGATAAAATTCATGAACAACCAGCATTGCAGGTCGACTTTCTCACCAATATATCGATCCCTTGTTTCACAATGTTGACCGCCGTATTGCCTAACGCCAGGGTTTACTTAAACCATTGCTTGTAATCATTTTAATTTTCATTAACTAATCGAGCAAATAATCATTAATGAATTTCAGGACAAATTTGAAGCTATGGTCGGATAAAGTCCAAAAGGAAAAGAAATTAAAAGATAAGTTGGACCTCATCGGTAAACTCAATGATCAGCCCTTCGATTCGGCACAGAACATGAATACTGCCAAACCTGTGACCAGGAATAGACTCGAAAGGACCAAATCGTTAAAACATTGACTCATTGAGAAAATTAAAGTATTTTTATATGATTTCCAACATTTGGTCAGTAATTTGAGTCATAATAATTGGGTTTTAATCTATTTAACGAAAACAATGCATTCATTCACTATTTTAAGTGTATTTTGTGGTCAATTATATTAATATTTGATTAAAAATGTATTTTAATTTAATTTAATTGAATTCAAATTTTTCGCCAAAAAGTTTAATACAAACGTAAACTAAAATAAAAAACGTTTAAAAGTAAACGTTATTTGTATTAAGAAATTACTCTTAAGTTTACTAATAAAATAAGACATGCATTTGAAGGGTAGGAAAGCGCTGTCATCTGATTCACTTCATGAAATTCCTCTAAAGGGGGCATAAAGTTTTGTAAATAGTAATGTTATAAATGAATGTGGCATAAAATTAGCGCTTCTTTATTCTAAATGAAGGCAATGTTTTCAATGTTTTCGTATCGAAATTCAAAAGTAATGTTAGGAACCATTGAATGAGTCTCTCCTTTGACCTCAAAGTGCTTTACTTTTTGTTTCACTTTACACCCAAATATCAATTCAATCATTTCCCTAATTATTCCAATTAATTATCATTTGATTTGCGATTAAAATGATTTCTAAACCCAAACCTAAATCCAAGAAACCTTTGGAACAATCGGACGAAATAAGTGATGAATCGATCAAAGAGTTCATTAAATTCTTTAAAATTGAGATCAAATCAGAGAAAGAGGTCTCAGATATGACTAAACAGAAGAAACGACAGTATGAGTGTCGGCTCAAGAGATGGGAGTCTCTCATCCAAAGTCATATCGAGTTTGAAATCTTTAAGTCGTTGTCGATGTTTAAGGCTTTTACCGAAGCCATCGACAAAAGTAAGCTACAGATCGCTCACAAAAGAGCTGATCCCGAGTTCGACACCAAATATGACGCCAAGTATAAGAAGTCGCTGACTATGAAGGAGACAGAGTTCAACCAAATGGCCAAACAGTTGGCCTCTGATAGACAGGCCTTCGACGACATTTACATCCCCTATAAGGTAACCATTGCTCTCATTTTTAGATCTTAGACTCAATTGATCTCATATTTCAGAAAAGGAAAGCAGAAGAAGAGTTTCAAATGAAAGAAGAGGTCGAGAATTCTGACGCAGACTTAAAATCGGATAACGAGAGCGAAATCGCTATTAAAGAGGAGTATATCTCTGAAGAGGACGAACTCGACATCAAAAAGGAGATCAAAGAGGAATACTTCTCAGAAGAGGACACCATTGACTCGAATGCCGATTATTATAGTGTTAGGGATGAGAACAGTGATGACGACAAGACTTACATTAAAAAAGAGATCAAATCTGAAGTCGACGTCAAACCACACATTAAGTCTGAAATCAAATCTGAAATTAAGTTTGAAATGGACGAACATTTTAAGAAGGAATACATTTCTTCCGATTCAGACGACGAGTAGTCATCACTTTGAAGACAAACTGCAATAATCTGATTATTCATTTCTTTTTCATTAATTTATTCATTTTTTACTTTATATGGAATTGTTTTAATACTTTTGATATGGATTTTAAATGAAATTCAAAGAACAATAAAGTCAATAAGTGAAGCCTTACAATAAGAGCATAATCATTGCCTGGATACAGTCACTCTCTAAGGTAAAAACCTTTTGTCATCTACATAAGCTGTAATATATAAATAGCCTGCTATTGAACACTCCATGGTTATAATGCATGTACACAGCATTCACTATTTATAAATAAGACAAATATATGAGTGCATTTTTGAACAGGTTACTCTCAAAAATATTTTTAATTTCCCTGAACCATTGAAGGATTATAACCAGATTTGACTGGAATTGATTTTAAACTTTGAAAAAATGTTTTGATCGTTTATTGGTGTGCTTTTAGCTTAATCTCAAACCCAAATATTAGTCGTCTCTCAACCCCTATATCTCTGATAAACATTTTGAGTGAAATTATTATAAATATTATTTTAAATGTTTAAAGATTTGAAGCTTTTCTAACGATTTAAAGAATAAATTTGAAACGGCTAAATCTGGTATGACCTGGAAGCTTATTAACTACATCTATAGAATGTAGTATATAGTTTTGTGCT
>JAQGCS010000077.1:0-38630 GCA_034702105.1 Fuscozetes fuscipes
TTTCAACCATGCAAATTATATTTGAATTGAATGGTGGGACCGCGGTCATCTAGCGGCTCAAAGTGAAGATTTCCCCCCGTAGAGGTAATGGTTAAGAAATCTACTTTTTAATTGTTCAAAAATTGTACGCATCGATTTTTATTATATTCTAGGACTAATAGTAGGTCATCATGGGTCATCGAAAAAATTATTAAATTCTAGATCCCAGTCACAATACAAAGTCTCACATTGTCCTTTACACCACTGCGCACATCAGGGGTGCCAAGAGGGGGTAAAGCTCAAATACCTCCTAGTTTTTGTGCTCGAGGAGACCCCCTAGATTTGAGGCAAATCGGACTCCTCCCCCCCCCCCCGCGAGGCAAACGTGAAATTTTTGCCCAGCAAAGCGAGTTGGCAAAATGTGGGAAAGTTATCTGCCACTACCCCCCTTCCCCCCTCGAAATTTTGGAGTCCAAAAAAGTGCAAAGGGGGACCCTTTGAGTTAATGGCGAGCGTAGCAAGGCGGCAAATATTTAGGAAAATTATCTCTGTGGATAATTTTTCGCCACCCCCTTCGAAAGCTTGGACACTCAGAAAAAAGCTCAAAGGGAGGACCAGGCGAGTCAGAAAACCCCCTGATTTTTTGGTCTGAGGGACTCCCCCTCTGAGGTGGACCAGTCTCGGCACCACTGGCGCACATCATACACATCATACAATCACATCAAATATTTAGAGAAACACTTTTGCTCGCAATTGTGTTATAAACGGCCGCACGACTGACATGACTGATATGTGCGCAAACGAACCACTTTATCAGTGCTATAAATTTCATTTTCCGAGAGTACAAAAGTCAACAAAAAGACTGTATTAGAATCCATGCAATAAATAAAAAAAAAGTTAAACAATAAATAATTTATTCGAGAATATTGAAGAACATAATTCCATATTAATAGTAATTACATTTTAAGTACATTTAAACACAAATATTGCTAAAAAAACCGCACGATTTGAATGCAGTTCTTTTTTCAACTTATTATAAGTTATTAACAATTATTTTGAATCCAATTCTACTACAATTTAATTACAATTTAATCGATATTTACATTATATATACAGTAAATACTAAACAATAATTTACTTTTATTAATAACTTTGCATATCGTATAAAAAATTTGATCCAAAAATGGGATTCAATAGAATGAGAAACAAATTGAAAATTAGCCGACAATACAATATGTTATAGAATTTCCAAAATAATTTTGAGCACTCGCTCTGATTGTTTAAAAAAAACATTAATTTTGGTGATTCGCCAATATTTCAAATATAGATCATTTAAAATCAACATTCGTTTGTCTTTTGATTTCAAATTAATTACAAAATATATAAATAAATTTTGTTTTGTTTTTAACTTTAAAAGATTCGATCGAATCAATCGATTGATAACAGTTTCAAAAGAAATCAGATGCCAATGAGTTGGGCATGAATTGGATTAGGGTGAATTGGGCTGTCATAAGACATGATATGGCATGGATTTTCAATATTGAGCCCAATTGGCTAGATTAGTTACATTAAAAACATGTTTAGTCAAAAAATATTAGAGAAGACAAATCAAAAGCTCTTTTGGGCCTAAAATTGTGAAAATGATTGCAAACATCTTAAATGAAAATCATTAAATTTCTTTGCAAACTATCAAAAGAGTCATTTCATTCATTTATATGTAAAGCAATTAAATTTTGAGAACTCAAAAGTATCTCAAAAAAGTCATCAATTTTTTTTAAAAATATATGAATTATGTTAAAAATGAGGATAAAATTTGTGCCATTTTATAAAATTAATGAAATAAAGGAATCGATGGAAAAGCAGTGAATAGTAAACTGAATGACTCTTTTTAAATCAAAAGGTAATCAATTGATTCGAATCGATATAATTCCAAATAAAATATGAATTTAAAGAAATATAAACCTAATTATTAAGAATTTGGTTTTACATAAATATAAAGAACTTTTGAAAAGTGGTTGAAAAATATAATAATTCACATTTGAATGGAATCCGAATCAAATTGATCTGGCTTATTCAGTATATTCCTGAAGCTTATCGTACAGACTCTTAGCAATATAACATTTTCATGACATTCGATTAATGAGAAACACCGCCTCATAGCCACAGATTTTGACTTTAAGTGAGCTGAAGAGTGATTAATACAATGAGCGACGAAATTCTGAAATTTGTAATCAATTGAATTCGAGTCCATTTGTAAGAAATATTTTGACCGAAAAATATCAAAATTAAAATAACTTTTAGGAAATGACGATAATATCGATTATTTCAATTAAATAATCAAATGTATTAAGACTTTCATTATTACGATCACAGCTTTTATCAGTATATCAAACAATATGAGAAATATAGCCAATGGGTGTCCAATGGCTGCCCATTAGTTGTTCTTTAATGACATTAGAAGAAAACAATATTCACTAAAATGAACGATAAATCAACGATAGAGTGAAGAATCGAAAGCAACATAAATGAGTCGATTGTAGAGATCAGAAACTATTACCACAAATCTAAACCAAAAACTATTGTTTTGTGATTTTAGAGTGAGACAGGTCTTCACTAATAATGTTATTATTATTACTAATAGTTTGTGGCGTTTGTGATGACGGACTAATCAGAGGAGTGGCCGATTCAGACCACCTGCGAATCACCGAACTGTCTTTGCTCTGAGCTTCTAATTTGGTTTTGGTTTGAGCACCGGTTGCAGAATCCAGACTATGACTAGAGAGTAGATTAGAAGTAATCACTGACTCAGTGCTCGAAACAGCATTCGATTCAGCCTTTCTTTGACGCAAAGGATTTTTAAATCCTTCCAAAAAAGTTTTCTTAGTTTTCGATGGACTCGACTGTTGTTTATGCGTAATAATTGGCGGTTTCTCTGATGAAGGACAGGAATACTTGCGATTCGATTGGTTCACATCAACACTGTCACTGACGGCACTGTCAGTGGTTGTGTTCTCACTGTCAGCAAACGATTCATTTTCGTTATTGACTGTTAAAAAAGTTTTGTTCTTATTTTTGTTTGTCTGACGCATCGATTTTGATGTAACCGTTGAGCCCAAAGACTCCTTCGCTGAAGATTTTGTGTTCTTTTCGCGATGAACTGCTGCCGGATGTGACAGAGTCTTACGAAGAGAAGGATTCCAAAGGGAACCCAATTCAGGGGCGGAACTAATCATAATTAAAACATTATTTCCATTCAAATTAGTCACTAAAAAAACTTACACTTCTTTTGTTAATTCTTTTTGATATGCAATCGGCGACTGAAGAGCTCTCAAAAAGTCGCGCTGAGTATCTAATATGGCTCTAATATTTTCTACCCATTGATCCCTTTCCTCTTTGGTGGATCCCTGACATAGGAATGAGCCCTCTTTTTGTGGGTCTTTGCTAATCAAAAGGAACTTATGGGAGCCGTCAGAGTCGTCCACTTTGTCAAACAAAGACATTTTATTGACCTATTATTTGCAACAATTATTATTTCGAAGATAAGCGAGTGTTAGATATAAATACCTGTAAGTGATTCTTATAGATATACATTGGGTTCGAAAATTGTGTCTTTTGTCCGACTGTTTCACTAAATATAATAATTTGTTCGAAGAGGAAGACCTGTCTTTCTTTCATTTTGAGTGATCCTATATTAACATTATTAAGACTTGTGTTACTAAAACCTGGCCCTAAGTCGCCAATCAATAGAAGTCCCTGTTGTAGAAGCTTTCCCTGAGCTGTGATTTTGCCGTCGAAGTTCTGCAGTCTTCCGACGCACATCATATCGTTGGCGGCTTTGGGAACGACATGCATTATATGAACAGCTTTTCCCAGATCTTCCGCTTCTTTCTCCAGACCCGCCTTTTCGGTGGACTTCAACATATCTCTCAATAATAACTGATATTTCATTATTCGCTGCACCGGTTTTATGAGAAGGTCCGGAAGTTGGAGTTTATGACCCAATTTTTGGCGAATTTCCTATTATTAAAATCAATTAATCAAAAGAATAATTTCGTGACTTTTCAATAATAGAGGCGAATCTTTTTATTAGATTTAATAAATCAATGGATGGCTTACCTCAAAAAAGGTGTCCAAATACTCAGAGACGATATATTCTGATTTAGGTTTATTCTGACAGTAGACGACATACATATTGAGTCGTCGTTCACAACGTCTGAACAAAAGTCCGAGTCTTTCCGGTTCTTCCAAACACTTTTCAATCTCAGCCAAAAAAGAACTGTTTTTACGACAAATGAATGTAAGAAATGAGACAAATAAACGAAAGCCTTACTCTCTGTGCCACTCATATATAGCTTCAATATTTCCGAATATGATTTTGTCCTTTCCATTCTTGAGATCGTCCGGAACAGCTATTTCTGGCTCCGGTTTTCTCATGAGCTCAAGATATCCATCAACGATAAGACCTAAATCGCGAACATAGTCTCTTTCTGTGTGGACTAATTCGTCCAGAATAAAATTTCGTTTGATTAATGCTTTCTCCCGTTCCGACTCTTCCGTAGATGAATTATCGGTTTCATCACAAACTTCTTCATTGTTAGCGTCGTTTTCTATATTACTCTGCGTTTCGATATTTTCTTCAATTTTTTCCTGAAATAAATTATAATTTATTAAACTTAGGATTGAATCGCAATTCACGGACTAATCCATTGATTTCAAAGTCTATAACTGTCTTTCGATTATACGTTTGTATAATCCATTCAATGCCAGCGATTCGAGGTTTGAACGTTTCAACAGTTTTGATCAGAGCAATTGTAATGGATTATTCTGCTCACAACTAGTAATTCTCATTAATTTTCTAGAAATGATCTTGATAACTGAACTTTAAATATCAGATTAAATGAATAGAAAGAAATGACTTTTAATTTGAAATTAAATCATTCAAAACTTTTCTTATTCAAAATGTGCCAAAAGTGTGGCCCAACCATCAAAATGAAAAGAGACCTCATTTTGAGAATTCCATTATTTTAAGATTATTTCTATATTTATAAATACATTAAATAGAAGTGGTTTTCATACGTTTTCGCTTTTATTTGGTGACTCGCGATTACCGGTACTGTTGGACAGGGAAGAGACGGCAGGATAAGTATGTGCTTGAATTTTCATCGGTGGCGGTAGTTCTACATCTGTAACGTCTCCATCCTCTTCTGTTACATTAGTGGCACATCCATTGAGATCAAGTGATTTAGACGTCTGGGCTATTAGTGAGGGCGTTGTCGGTAATGACACAGAACTGGATTTGCTGTAACTTATAGTGTCTTCAGTTTTGTTGGAAACTTTGGTATTAAAGTCCTCTCTATTGCTATTAATCTGTTCGAAAGCAAAAGATTAATCTCTCGTTTGATATTAAAAATGAGAAGATTTCATGCCTTCCAAGAGGTCACAGAAAGTGAAGTCTTTTTGGGACCAGATTTGGGCGATTCGTGACTAGTATTAGAAGTTTTGTCTATTTTTCCTGAACTCAATTTTCTGACCGGATTTGTCAGCCATTTCTTAAAAGTGCCCCTTCTTTTAGTAGAACCACTGCTTTCGCTGGTGAAGGAAGGACTCGATTCATTGCAAGCACTCGATGCGTCTGAAATGTATTCATTTACATTTAAATTAATTAAATCACATTGCCAATATTTACAATTCAACCATTTATTAATTTTGTGTGTTTTAATTAATGGCTTAATATTAATAGGTGAAGGGATCATGTTACAATTCCCATTCTAATTGCCAATTGTTTTGAATTCAAAGACTGATACAATTTGAGGGATTATAAGGGAGAAGGGAATGCAGAGAATGCGGTGAAGTGTCATTTAGGGGACCACACAATAGGTATCGATTCCTATCAAATTGATTCAAAGGAGGGATTGACTGAAAGGCTATAAAATTATTGATTGCGAGACAATAATAGTATTAAGTGATTAAACGATACCTTTGAGTTGAGAAATGTTAATATCAAGACTTTCACTGACATTATGCGTATGATTATGCCTGGAATGGCACATATGAATGCCTGGACAGCAAAACATGAATTAACTCACAAACTAATGATTATGTGAGCATTTCTATCACTAATAATCATATAAATGCTTTAATACAATAGAAAAATGTATTTGTTTTAAAACTCATTTAATTTGTTCAGTTCAACCGGCTATTAAAATAATAGTTAAAGATCACAAAAATGGCTGACCGTTAGACATATCTTCTAAACACCTACAGTAATGCTTCACATGTCGAGAGTCGACAGACTCACTCCACTGGTGGTTCATTTATGCCTATGCTCTTCATCTCTATATCCTTTGCACAGACATATCGTTCGACTCAACATTGTTTGAATATTTTGCATTTACTACTGGGCAGAGAGGGCGACAAAGTTTCCAATTTTATCTACCAATATACTCTTACAAATAAATACTCATTTTAGGTCTATTATCCATCTCAATTATATGTCTCTCCATATAAAAGGCATTTGAAGACAATTTGAGATTTAAGAGAAAACTATAATTTGAGCAAAAAATAAGAATTACCTTCGATTTCCATTGAAGCAGATTTTGATGAAAAGGCAGGCCGTGAGGGGAAACGCAGGCAATACAATGGAACAATACCCTCCAACACAGGGCTATTGGTCGAGTCCTGTGCAGAGTTGGCTATCACTCGAACCAAACAAAATTCTGGTAAAGACGGAAGATTACAGTCGAGCACTTCCACCTGCTGTCCAGTGCGCACAGATATAAATTGGCCAATTGTAGTCTGAGGTAAATAGGATACATTCTTATCTGGAGAAAAGTCCTCAACAACCCAGGTCATGTCAGGCCCGCCCTTTATTTAATAAAAAATTTTATAATTAATTATTACAATCATTTAGAATTGACTTCAAATTATTGTTAGCTTTTATTTACTTTTCACTTATTTGGAGAAAATCTAATAATTATTTTGTTTACTTATTTGCAAAAATTTCGAATAAATTGTGCCCAAAATTTCCAATTAATCAACAATTCTCTCATAAATATTCAAATATAATAAAAATGCGGTTATAAATAAAAATATATAATATAAAAATACTCATAAGAACAGCAGCCAATCGATACCATAATTATTCTATGAGTTATTTTCAGTGTATCGTAAACTTATGAGTAACTGTTAAAAAGGTATTTTAATATTTGAATTATTATTATTATTCTCAATTAATTGTCACAAATGTTGAACACAACAAACGGACCATTAGTCCAATATTGCAATTATGTGTCGAATTGAAAACAAAAGTTAAACCTAATAAGGATTAACTCAAATTACTTAAAGTGTTGTTCAAAGCTATGTGCGAACAGAGAATTAGTTTTAAGTCGACTAAGATGTCATAAAAATGTCACTGGTATTACGCGACGTAAATAGAGGGGTAGTGCAAGTTTATTATAAAGCTAGAAATAATGCACAGTATCTTGTTAAATCTTTAGAAACTTCTAATTAAACTCCATACCATTCTGGGTAAATTTTTAAAAAATGTGTTAGATGTCACATCAAGTTATCTTTTCCGAAAATTATATATATATAAGGATAGAAATGAGGATAGAAATGCTAGCGAGAGCCTAGATTACATGAGAAAATCAATGAAAAATCCATGAGATTTAGACATGGGTTTGGTTTTATGGGTATTTTACACCAAAAACTATTAGATATTTAAACCAAACTTTTAATTTATTTAAAATATTAAATGAGATTGCATTTGGTACTAGGTAAATAATGTAATTTTTCAGATCAGTGAAATTGTAGCAAATTAAAAAAATATGATCAATATTTTTATGAATTTCAATGCAACATATATTGAAAAATTATAATTATTTTTCAACCAAAGATTTTCTAAAAAAAATTATATGGAATATTTATCTTGTTAAATATTTTAAATCATTTATCATTTACTCATTTTACCCTCATATTATGTACAAATTTGATCTAATTATCACCAGTGGATCTCATATTTCTTGAGTATATTTATTATTTATATTTTTTAAACTTTAATAACAGAAAAAATTGTCAAAATGTAAGCGCGAGAAAACAATGAGTGCGTATCTCATTTCAACCTCTGTTAATACACTCCTGATCTTTGTTTTCCAACCCTGTTGTCACAGCTATCTAGCCAGGGTAAAGCGAACGTCAGAGCTATTTAGCCTGTTTGCAATGGACTTGTGCATGCCACTCACTTTCATGCTTTGTGTTATGAGGCGCCCAAAAAGTTGACAGTCATCGTCAAAAAACAAAACAATGACAATAATCTTTGAATTAAGTAATAAATATTTGTAATAAATCTAGTATTTAATTGATTTCAATAAAAAAAAGTGAGTTAAGCCCTTTTAAAATTAATTATAAAATTGCGGGATTAAACGCTGCATAATCGGGACAAAATATTCACTTTAAGGGATAAATCGGTGAAAAACACTGTAACTTATGTTATGAATACCTCGTCTTTGTTATCTGGAACTGTATGATGTCTGAAAAGACCATAAGTTCGGGGAGTTATCTCATCAGTGGTCAGATCTGGTGAGTAGTCATCACAAATGGATGACTCACTGGGACTGTAGGAACTACTCCTAAACCACGGCATTTGACGACCCAGTCTTCGGATCATATTTTAGGTTAATATTTGACAGAACTTGATTTGTGTAACTTTTTGGTCAAAATTAATAACTTGTAAATTTAAGTCACGTAAGTGAGTCACTTTTGAAAATAAATAGTCTATTGATTAGCATTTTTGAAATGAATTATTAGATTTATGACTACAAAAGTGATGATTTTGTTTGAGTTGCAATACGTTTAATAAATATGACATCAATAGAAATGAATGGTTTGATTTTGAGAAGACCTCAACTATTTTTAGCATATTTTCACTGAACACTTATAAATCACCAAATATTTAATCCGAAAGAGTTTTGAGTTTACTTCACATCTTTATGAAAGTTATTCTCATATCTATTAATTGCAAATAAATTTGACGACAAAAAGAGGAAAAACCATTTGACGGAAAAGAAAACTTTGAAATAAGTATTTAGAAAAATATAAATATTTTGAAGTATTCTTTATTTTTAGCAAAACATGAGACAAATTGTGGCACAAAAGTGAACCAATTGTGACGAATGTGTTCTCAAATTCTTACAACAACTGAATGTAGTGTTTGAGAAAAGTTTAAGCGCTCGTCAGCTCCGCATCGCTTTCATGAACTGTCAGTGGAGTTACTGTAGTAGTGGAGTAGTACTGCTTCTGCTCTACTATTCATGTTTTAGATTTGGTTTATGGGAACGACTGCAAGGATTACTTCAAATTTAGAGCTAATACTCATTGGAACCAATCGTTAAAAATCGATTGTTTTCAATGAAAGAAAACGAATAAATCGAAAAATGGTTTGTAAAGCGAACACAGGATATGTAAACATCACATTTGTTACACATTTGCAATTATCTGAAGAGCTCACACCTGAACTAAAAATGAACAGAACAGTGATAAACACCCAAAACATGCAATTTTAAGTAAACACATCCAAAGTTAAACACAGAATAAATCCATAACTTTTATATTTATATTAGTTATGATTGCGACTCAAGATGTGCTAAACTGTGCTCTTTATCATACTGTTTATATAAACCAGGGATGCCCAAGGGGAGTCGACCTGTTACCCCCTATAGTCAAAAATATTGGCAACCCTCTTAGAATTTTGTCAAAGTTTAATATTACAGGTATGCCCCCATAGTTGAAAAAAATTGGCCAGCTAAGAGAGGGTTCGATTAATTTTTGACTTTGGTTCCCCATAGTGTTTCTTCCGGGAAATTTAGGCGGAAAATTTTTTAAACCACCCCCTAGAAATTTTCAGTCTTCCACTGGGCTAAACCCCTCTCCAGCCATCAAGCTTGAGCATCCCTGTTATAAACCAATCAAAAGAGTTAAAATTTATCAGCAAATATGACTGATTTTCACTGCATCACCAGAGCAAGTTAACTTGGCTCAACAATGAAAGATCTAATATCATTTATTAAATTAGATGAGAAGGTCTAAGACGATAATCAGAAGATCTGCTGCAAACGGTTGCTCAGATACAATCAATGTAGACATTACTTCAAATTATTATTTCGATCATAGCTTAGAACAAGACTTCAATGACATTATACCACAAATGAAAGTTACGACACAAACAAATCAATTAATATAAGAGTCAAACAAATGACTATTTCAGTCAATAAGAATCATATATTGTCTTAAATTAAATATTTATAATCAAATTCGACATAAAATGGCATAAATTGTTTGCATTAATTGATTGCTATTTTCGTTTCACTCAATTATTGGCTTAAATTAGACTTTTTTCAAATGCTATTCAGTAATAATTCTAAGAAAAACACAAATCGCTGAAAACATACCTTTAAGTCATTCCAAATACTCTCAAAATAAGTTTTATATTCAATTTTCTCTACATATTTGATATCTCGACTAAAACAAAACGATTCCGATTCACTCAAATTATCCGCAGATTCGATAACAACTTTAAAAGATTCCTTTTTAGCAAAAAACGAAGAATATTTGTCCAAATATTTGGCCATAAAAAGCAAAGTTTACTTAATAATCGTAAAACTCAAATAAAGTGAAGGGAAATTGGGTCAAATCAGAATTGTAAGGCCAGGAAACGAGGAGTCACCACAATTTGTTTTGATTAACAATAAATGCATTCGATGTGACATTTCATTTGACAAAAGTCTAATTAATCACAAGATATTCGATGAATGCCATAAACCAACAATTTTTAAAGAGTTTCGCATATTTATGGCAAACACTAATAACAGCCAAAACATAAGTGAGAGCTACTCCTCATTAATACTACACTTACTGGAGTCACAATCAGAGTATATATTTTTCAATTCTTTAAATGTTTAAAAAACAGACGAATCATAAACTTTTTAAGTGAAGGTCTCAGTGGAGAAACGAAAAACAAGTTTTTAAACAATATTTTAGAATATTTGAGGAAATTTTAAATTATTCTATTTTGATGTCTAATACTTCAAATATCGAAAAACAACTCTTGTAAAAGAGGAAATAAGCCAAAAAATAAACATGATAATTATATTCGAAAGTATAGTATTATACCACGGATAGACAAGCCTCTTGACATCAGAAGGGGGAATAAATTGGTAAAATTGATAGACTTTCTGGAAAAATCAAAGAGGGTATAATGTGGAATGTCATTTTGTTATATTTTATACTGGTTAGGCTAAGATTGCTTTAAATAAGCTATAATTCATCTTGAATCTGCAAAATTATTAATAATGAACAAAACGGTTGACCTTCGTCTAAAAATGGCGAATTTTGGTTAAAAATTACCAGTTTTCAGCCAAAAAATGGGCGTTATGAAAGATGGATCCTCTAAGTCGATACTAAGGGGCAATTTTGTAAATTTTTCGGCTGATCGGGTATTACTGGCTATTACTCCCTTGTAGGTCCATGCATTATACACGAATGAGAAATCAATAATTATAATGAGTGAGTAATTCTCATTAATTTTGAGCTTAACATTCGTGACATATTTTAGTTAAAATAAGTAAGACCGACCATGACCATTGTATGTTTTATTGGCAATATTTACAAAATTCATGTTAACCTCTTGTTATATTCAATTCTATTGATAAAATGCTGAATCAATTGAAATGAATTTAGGGTCTGATTGCTATGCTTTCGAAATACAATACAATGACCATGTTCAAGGACCAACCGCTCGCTTTAATAGACACTCAATTATAGATCAATTAAATATAAAAAATTTGGTCACAAATAAAAATTGATTCTTGTAAGTTATAACTTATAACCATATCTTTCGAGGACATAAATCGATAATCAGATTATATAACGGAAGTGATTATGTCACTTAGTTGTTTACTCAAATAAAAGGAGTGATAGATAATTATATTAATATTAAAAATAATGTCTTACTTTCTCGCTATCGGTGGTAGTACTAGAGCTGTAAGAGGCCAGAGATGTCCTATCTTGGTGATCACCGTTTACGTCATCCACAAAACACTCATCGAAGTCACTGAAATCACAAAATGAATTAATTGAGAGAATATACTTGTTTTAAATTACATCTAAAATATGATTACAACTAACTATAAAATGATAACTTTTTTGGTAGATATCAATGGAAATTCACTCAATTCTAATGCACTATAATTAGTAACTTTTTCTTTTGTGAAGAGAAAGACTGAATTTAAATATAAAAATCAATTGCGATATGAATTAGAGAGTTGTTGGCGAATGTGATTCGATTCAAGTAAATCAACTTTAATAGTCTCTACTCAAACAAATACAATCAATGGATATACTTAATGACAATTATCTCTATTCTAATGGCTTTATTGCTTGAAAACATTACTCGACTATTTGGTTAAATGAAAATAAGCTTTTATTGCTTTTATAATTTAATTGTATTTGAATTGATGGCAATATTCAAATATAGAAAAAATAGTTTTTAATGACTTTTGATTCGATTGAAAAAATTTAAAACTAAAAACAATTGACAAAAACTAAACGAATAACAGAACCAAACTTCTAAAATAAATTGCTTTCAGAATAATTTGATTGAAAGTATGTTTAATTAAATAACACATTTTCAAACAACAAATACAATTCAACTCAATATTATTTAAATGCATTCTTAAAATAATTATAACATTTGAGCCATAATTTTGTTTAATAATTTTCACAAAAAAACATTGAGACAGACCTTCAAATATATTTAAAAATATAATCTAAGTGGTAGTGAAGAACCAGGTAAATTTAGCAAAAGCTATGTCATGGATGAAAGGAGAAGAATAATGTATTCTCACTTCAACTCAAATAAAGAGCTCTTTGAATGAAAAAGTGATTTGAAAGCAATATATACACTTCAGTACCGTTTTTATCAACTAGGTCGGTTAGAGCAAAAAGGTTGATAAAAATGGAAATGTGATAAAATTGATCTCAAATTAACACTAATTATTCTATTAATGTTTACGAAAATTGGTTAATAAAATTGGCACTGTGATAAAATTAGGATTGATAAAAACTGTACTCAAGTTAGTGTTCAACCAGGGGTGCGGAGAGGGAGTATAGCCCAAATACTACCCCTAGTTTTTGAGCTTGAGACCCCCTATTTTTTGAGTCCATTCACTACATCTATGGAATGTAGTATATAGTTTTGTGCTTTCCCTCACCCGCCCGCCCGCCATCTCACCCCCTTGCTTTCAAAAAATTTGAAAATTTAAAATTCATTGTTGTAAACGTTTTAAAAGAAATTTTAAAGAGGGTTTGAGGCTATTCTAGATTCTAGTTTATATTGAGCTACCTGAGAGAAAATACTGATATTAATTGTACCAAGGATGTACCAAATGTTCGTGAGGATTTGGGAATATTCTTGGCTGAATTTAGAGAAGCAAGTAACTTTTGGCTATAGATGTAGTGCTTATTAATTTGACCCAAAGCTGTTTTGGGAAAATTTAAGGAAAAAACCTCAAAGGGGGGGGGACCGGCAAGTCAGGAAAATATCCTCCTATACCCTCTGATTTTTTGGTCTGACCCCCCCTGAGGTCGACCAGTCTTCGCACCGCTGTGTTCAACACATACTAAACAACAATTATATGTTTTTATCGAATTTCCTATTTTTGTTCACTTATTGCAAAATTATCTCAATTCCAAAGATTAATAAATAATTAAAGTTAAAAAAAATAAGAAGAGGGCTGACACATACCGACTCGATCTGTTGCTATGAGTGTGCGATAACTTAGAGTTTAATTTATTTTGAGATATCTTAGAGAGGTTGAGCGTTGAGAGGGCCGAACAGAAAAAGGTTTCCTGAATCAGTTGACGCATTCTTTTCACCCAATTCTGTTTGATCTCCAAATTGTTGGTTTTGAATATGATTTTATTATCTGCCAATTGAGCCAATCTTCCCGTCCAAACAGCGAACTTGAGTTCATCGCCATCGATATGTTCAGTGATTCCAATTTCAGAAGTCATTAATTTATGTTTGAAAATGTATTTTCCCCTTCCGTTCGAGTCTTTTACTTCTTTTCCAAAAACTAAATATATTTCGAAGAGAAAAACTCTTCGTTCGCGTCCTTTTCTGATTAGAGACTTCGAGTCAAACACTTGGAATGAGTCTTGAAGTATGACTTCTCCCAACTGGTCGAGTGATATATCACATCCCTCTAACATACTTAAATGCATGGCATCGTTGGCTTTTTTGGGAACACTTACCATAACTTCGAGACCATCTTTGATCTCTCCCTGAAGGCCTTCTCCGCAACAGGAGAGCAAATCTTTTAGGAGTAACTGATATTTGGTTATCCTTTGAACGGGTTTTATGAGATATGCAGCGATTGGGTGTAAAACACAGTGTTTTCGTTGTATTTCTTCGAAAAAACTTCCTGAATATTGAACTAAAATGGTGTTTGACTCTGGCTTATTTTTACAATACTCTACATATATATAGAAACTCGAAGCCCACGTCACAAAACAGTGTCCGATGTCTTCAGGCATTGATTCGTATTTTTCCAGTTCCCTGAGAAATGTGTTATGGTGAAAGTTATAAATTTCTTCGATGTTTCCAAATATAAGTCTTTCTTTTCCTGAGATACCAATCGGTAAATGAGTGGAATTGCGTCGGAATTCGTATAAATAGTTTTCAATACAAATTTGAAGATCTTTAACATATGTGCGTTCAGTGCCCAACAGCTCAGCCATAATGAATTCCTTTTTTCGGGCAGATTTACGCTTTTCAAGATCTACAATAAGAACTTCTTGACTGTTATTAGGGGTAGAAGTGGGAGAGCTGTTAGAAAATTGATTAGAAGTTGAAGACAAAGAGGTCGGAATTGTGGCAGAAGTTGGAGTTCCAATGGGAGACTCCACTGACAATAGCTTCGATTCGGATGAAGGATCGCAGGCCTTTTGAATTGGTTTGAGACCCAATTTGTTTTCTAATTCAAGTCTAAAATCATCCAATTGTCGATTAAAGTCATTATATGAATGATCGACAAAAGCCACCCATTTTTTGATAGCATTTGAATGAGTGTTTCCCTTTTCGACCAAATTGTCGGCTAAATGTATGAGAAGTCGCACTTTTTCTTTCGATTCTTTGGTATTATTTTTAAAGTCATAACAATTTTTAAGCAGAGATTCCAACTCTTCATTAGTTTTATTGACAAATAAAGGCCTTTTGGTAGAAATGTATTGAATTCCTGTTTCATTAATCCATTTGAGAGCCTGTTTGGCGCTGTGCTCCACCAAAATATACTGCTGACAGTGATCGAGTCTTTTCTTTTTATGAGTCCAATACTCGAGGACTTCATTTTCCTGTTTCAACAGTTTTTCCATAATGTGTTTGACATCATTTTCGGCACTTCTATACACACTATTACCCGTTCGGGTCGAGTAGTATTGTATACAACGGGCAGCATATTTCAAAAATGTCTCGGCGTTACGACGCGCCAGTGTACAGGCTTTAAGGAACGCCTCTTTCTGTTCCTGATGTTTAGATATTTGTTGCACTAAAATAGATTCGATGTCTTCTTTGGACGAAACGGGAGAACCGCTTTGAACACTAAGTAGAGACCCACCGCAGAAGTCTTCATCTCTCTGATAGTCACGATGAAGACTATCCAATACAGTGTAGACTTGATCTGCAGTCTTGAAAAAGCTAAGAGAAGCCATCACTAATTTGTGTCTGTCCTCTGCGTGACTCATTAATTGCTGCCATCGATTGGATACTTCTGTAGCGATGGTTCGGATCATTTCCGGGTTGTAGTGATTCGCTTGAATTAATGACTCAGCCTTTTGTTGGAACTGAAGAGCACTCGAATGTGTTTTCTATTAAATTAATTATTCAATTAAAGCAATTGAAAACTTGTTCGCAATTATTTAGAAAATTAGGCTCAAAATAGAATAGAGTCTAAAGAAGTATTAAAATAAATTTACATTAAACGGCAGAATCTGTTTCGAGTCCAACCATTAATTGCATGAAAGCATTGAATAGAAATAATTGAATTATCGTTAGTTTTATATATAATTTTGGAAAAGTGTTTGCCTTAATATTTGCGATATATTTCTCAAAACAAGTGTTGAATTGAGAATCGATTAATTTGAATCTAATTATCAAAAGTCGTGCGAACGTAACGACATATGAAATGACAGTAAAACATAAAAGTTCAAAATTAAGACCTCAATAGCCAATTGGAATTGTTCATGTTGAACTTGCAAGTTTTCAGCTTCCAACAATGATGTGGGAATTTGAAATGAGGCAGTCAACATTGACTCGCCGTTCCTCATCCAAGTGAGCACTTGATTGGCATCAGACTGAAAGTGACACAATTGAATCGTTTGTTCCAATCGAATGCGTCTGATTTCGGACAAGTCTTCCAAATCCATTTGTCTTTCGTGAAGAAACTCTAATATCATTTGAAGTCTGGCGACCGCTGTTTGCTCGGAATCAGCCATTATTATGAGTCCCGAACTCTCCAATAACTTTAAAAATAATGATTTGATTAGAGATTGAATCAAATTTGAGATTTCAATTACAAAACCTAAAATCAAATCTATTCAATAGTTTTATTCTTCTTATCGGTACACATGTTTATACGAGTAAATCATTAAATCATTTTTAATCTTATAATCAATGAAAGCTCTTTTAAGTAATGGTTAGCTTATCGACAAATTATCTTCTTTGGGGCTTTAATTGTTAAACTTTATTTTATTTATTACTAATTTTTTTATACTAGTGCATTTTAAAATGATTACAATTTGAAATAGCAGAATCCTTTCATGAATAATGGTTCAAATTGATAATTAAAACTAAATAAGCTAGATTTAATTGACAATTAATTGTGTGAATCAATCTTATACTATAAAATTGTCTTCAAATGAATTGTGCATAAATTTATTGTCACATTTATATTCAATAATTAAAAGCATAACAAAGTGATAGATACCTGAGTTAACTCCTGTCCGGACTGAAGCACCTCAAATATCAAGTGTTGCAATCGGGTGAGCCTTTCTGTGTGCAACTGAAGCATTTTCTCGACAGCACTCACTTCGTTGACATTCAAATGTTTTTGTTGTGAGCGCTGTATATCATCAGCAAAAGTGTCGGTTTGAGTGGACACATTCAAAGCCTCCCTTTCAAAGGCTCTTAACTTAAGGCACAGGTCTAAGCGAAGTTTCTGACCCTTCCATAGTTCTTCTAACTCAGGAATAATCGATTTAATCTTTTCGACGGCAGATTCGATGGCAGTGACAGAAGCGCTTAAGGCATGGATACAATCATTTGAATCTGATGTTCGAAACACGTTTTCCTTTCTGAGTTGTTCGAGAAGGGTTTGTCCCTCATTGACAGTACCGTTGGCAGCTTCTATCATGGAGTCCCTCTGATGAATCAACTGATTTATCGCACTTTCAGTCAATTCATAAGACTCGGGCGCTTCGATGCGTTCTGTTTTGAACTCTTGTCTCAATTCATTAAACCAGGAAAACAACTCCTTTTCGTGAGTGAAGAACATTACCGACACATTCAATAAACCGCGTCTGCGCTCAACTCTGGCAGCAAAGTTAGAGATATGATTCTCGAGTTGGTGAGCGACTCCACATATTTCATCGGCATTGCATTCTCCGGTTCGGGCCAACTCTTCTGCTGCTGCCAACAGTTTTTCTGCGTTCGTATAAGTGTTTTGAGCGACACTTTCAAAATGGTTGTGGCTCTTCTGAAGAGCTCTGGCTTTGGCCAAGTTGCGCCCAACACCGGCGTTCTTTTTAAGGAAGCCCTCGCCGTGTGTGTCGATCCATTCCAAAACTTGTCGGACGTCGTCTTGAAATAAAGCTAAGGCTAGTCTCTGATGTAATTTGATTTTGTGGTTGTGCCAAATCGATTCAATCGAGCGGTGATGTCCTAAAATCTCGTGAATCACTGCCACAACCTGTTTTGCACTTTCCTGATAGTCATGCACAGGACTGGGTCGACTCATTCCAGCCCTATAGCCCTCGATATGGTTGGGATCCCCTTTAAATGTGTGACACAACTGCACGAAACGGTCTAATTGATGCAATAGCTTTTTGCTGTTGGAATGACACTCGTTATACGCCTGACAGACCTCATCGTATAACGACTGATGCGAGTGAACCAATGCCTCCAATTCTATCAGATCTGTAGGAATAACAACATTACTAACATCACAGGCCTTCTTCCAGGTCGGCACTAAATTTAAATAGTGTTCAGAGCACTGATAAAAATTGAAGGCAAGCGTCAAAACAGCTGTTCTTTCGTCTAAATTCGAAGCAAATTCTTTCCAAATTCTGTCCAAACGAGAAGCAATTTGTTGGATAGAAGATGACGCGTAATGACCCGCCTCTACCATACGAGTGGCCACTTGTTGTAGTTTATTGATATTGACGTAAACATTCATCGAGGCCACACTAAACCTGTTGTGTTCGTCCTGTAATTGTTTTGATTCGCGGGAATTGCGTCCGATTACTGTGAAGTTCGACATAAAAAGCTCTCTATTATTACGAATCCATTCAAACATCTTCTGTGCGTCACTTTCGTATAGTTTCAATTGCAAGCACTGGTCGTATTTGACTCGTTTCAAGTGCCATAACTGAAGCAATTGTTGTTTAGTTATATGCAACTCTTCTATTATTCGCATCACTTTAGGAACTGCTGACTGAATGTCGGGATTATTGTGTCCCAAATCACGACTACAATATCCCGAATCTCCACTCAATGAACTATTGGGAGAATAACTTAATTTTCTTAACAACTGCTGTCCCTCTGAATCCAAGTCTTCAATTGGTAACTGATTTATCTTTTGTTTAGAGTTCGTGTGCTCTTCAATCATCTTTTTGGCGATCGAGGCATCGGAAGCGAACTCCTGTTTCATGAGATCTTCTTTCATTTGTGCCATAATTTCGAGTTCGTGCGAAGCCCTCTCAATGAACGCCTCCAAAGTGAGTCTCATTTCAATCCACTGCCTGTGATCGTAGGCATGAGTACCGCCTTCGATGTCATTCGTTAATTGAGACAAATCCACGTATTTAGTGATCGACTCAAAAGATATTAATGCAGTCTATGAATCGGATCAGTCTTTTAGTTGATATTCACTCAAAAATAAGATTAAACAGACCTCAAACTTGTATTTAGAAGAACCAATACTTGTGCGTTGTTTTTGCCAAAAATTGTCAGGCTTAATTATATAAGTGCTATGGATTTTCGCCGTAAAGAATTCATCTAAAGCTTTGAGAATAGGTTTGATTGCAGACCAGGTATTGCCTCTCATATCGATTATAACACAAAACTCTTTGCTTTTTGATTCGTCGCTGAAATATACAAATAATTTCTAGATCAAATTAACACTTAGAAGTAGAGGTTAGGGAAAGGGTGAATAGTAATTGACAAGTATCAATATTATAAACTTTTAATGCAAAATTGTTTAGTGAATAATAACCTGGGAATAGAAGCTAAATATGTCAGTAGACGTCTCAAGTCTTCGGCATTTAATTTCTCTGGACGTGCTTTGGAGGGAAACATTAGTATCGGACCTCCTCTTAGGTCACGACCGCCTTAAAGTCAAAATCAAAAATTGGTTCAATTAATTGAACGACAAATGCATTGATTACCCGAAAGTATTGCTATTCTTTGTTCAATCAAAGGAAGAATGTCTTTGGCTTTTGGTTCCATTTTCCGCGACTCTAAACGACATTAAAAAACTTCTTAAAAATTTGCAAAAATGAGTGAAAATTTCAAAATCAAAACAAAAAGAAAACGAAAGAAAACCTGAAATGAAATGAAAACAATTTGGACTACACTTCAAAACTCTCAATAAAATGACAAAAATTAAATAATAAACTCAAACGACAATTGCGACCAAAAGGTGAATCAAATGAGACCTGTTCTGAACCGAATCAGATTGTGATCACTTTCACCGCTCGAATAATCTGTCGAAGACTCAGTTGTGCTCATAGTTTGCATTGAAATTTGAATCACTTATAATGAGATTACTATTTGAGTCAATCAATTGGTATTTGTATGAAACAAATGACTCGGATTTCAATTAACATTTATTATTATTATTAGTCAATCAAAACATTGAGACAAATAAAGTGTAAATATTTTTTTAACAGAAAAACAGTGACTTTGGTTTCTATGGCGACAACGCTTTTACTCTTAAAAGGCTCTCAAATTGTTTTCAAACAAAACATTTGATTTCAAAATTGATTTCAATTGAATTGTAGTCAATTCACAAAAAATTTCTATTTTTGTTGATTCTTCACTCATATAATGTCCTCCACTTCTGTTCCGAATCCGTCAACGCTTTTGCCATTAGGTATGAAAATTGAATCGATGGACAATTAAAAGAGAAAAAATATTAAATTACAATTGAAATGAATTTTATTTCAGAACTAATCGACAAATGTATCGGATCCAGGATTCACATCATTATGAGAAACGATAAGGAAATCGTCGGAACTCTACTCGGATTTGACGACTTTGTCAGTCAGTATCTCTTAATTATTGAATTTCCACTTAAATGTCAAAACGATTGAATCATTTTTTTTGTTATCCAAAAAATCTTTGATTTCAGATATGGTTTTAGAAGATGTCACCGAATAGTAAGTATTCGAAGTATAAATACATCCAATAATCCATTTATTTAATGATTAGCGAAAGCACTCCCGAAGGCCGTCGAATCACTAAATTGGACCAAATCTTATTGAATGGGAACAACATAACAATGGTTTGTTTACTAATCATAAGATCGATGTATTCATAATGATTTGTACAACAGATGGTTCCAGGTGGAGAAATGCCTGACAACTGACCAATATTTCAATTCTTTCACTTATTTTCTTAAATTCATTGAATAATTGTATCTTAAGTTTTGAATAAACGATTAATTAACGAATAAATAATTCATTGAAATTTATGGATCAGATAAATTGCATTTTGTGACAAGAGTACATTAATTGCCAAACTCATCTTAAAAATGAGACTATTTTGTTTACCAACAAGTTAAATTATTAAAACAAAAATCCTGATCAAGTTCTATTATAGAAATTCTTGAGGAGAATATTCACATAAAACATACTTTATGGTTTTACAGTGGAACCTCGATAACATGTCTTTAATAAATATTTCTCGATAATGCCCTGACAATATCTCAATTAAATTAGTGAGTACTCAGTACTACCAAGCTTCTTTCCATCTTTACATAGACCCATATTTTGCATGAAAAGTTGAAAATCAAAATTTGGAAAACATTTAATAAGTTTTAGGTTTTATTTGTTTTTATATATTATTTTTGTGTGAATTTATACGAAAACATGACTTCAAAAGTTTTAAAGTCCAAGAAATTGCTTCTCAATGGAATTTTCGGCGTTTATAAGGAAAGTGGTTATAGTGTTCAAGATTACAGGACATGGATACGTTTGACTCACTACCATGGTATGTGAAAAAGCTGTTAAATGCATAAATAAAACATTTGCCCTCAGAAAACGATTTGGGTGAATATGACAAGCGCTGGAATTCACCCTCTATAATACTTGACATTCAGCCCAGGTATCTAGAGCCATTTGCCACGGGTGTACTTTGTGTTGGAATTGGTTACTGGGCCACTAAACTCACAGCACTCACACCATTCTGGCAACACGTGAGACACAAATATTAGTTACTTATACAGTGCAGGTCGTTTAGTAGCAATGGCATGGTGATTTGGAAAACCTTTGCCTAATATATGAGAAATTGCTTATAAACGAAATGAGACAAAATTTACAATAATTAGTAATTAATTGATTTACATTATAATACACTTAGATTTTAGTCATTGAGTTTCGCTTTACTTTAACCGACATTTTGATTAAAATGAAAAACAATTCACTTTTCTCTGAAGACAATAATTATTTCAATGAATTGCTTTTAATACTAATTTTATGAAATAGTTTTCAGCATTCGTTATAGTTTTGCTTATATCCGAAACTTTTTACAGCCTTTTACATGACTTGTGCTTCAAATGCACTTGCTTATATGAGAAATTTGCTTATATAAAGTTGCATGTAACCGCAATGATTTACATTAAAGTCCCATATAAACCGCCAGTGCTTTACCTTTCACTTGCTTATTGCCGAAATTGCTCTTAACCAATTAGCTCCTAAAGGACCTACACTGTAATCAGAGAATTGCTAAATAGTTACCGTATTACCGCGAAAACAGCGGCATGCCGGTGTAATTCAAGGTTGATGATACCCCGGGTTTACCGGCATGTAAAAATGAATAAATTTGAATAATTTGAAATTGGTAAATACAACACAAATGAATTCATATGACTAGTAGTTTGTTTGGAGATTAGAAATTTTAAGGATTAAATGCGACATTACTTTCAGTTTGACTCAACACTAATTTAACTTTATTTGAGTTTTAAAAGTTAAAATAGAATGCCCCATTTGATTTAATGGCAAGACATCAATGAATATATACAAGAAAGCCATATACAATTGATTTTTTGTACCTCACTTTTACCGGTATAGAAACCATACATGTGTTTTTAATAAAATGGTCCTCCTTATATTTACCGGCATGCCAGTGTTTCCTCGGTAATACGGTATTTTGACTTTTGCTGCTTGATACCTTTGTCTTGTTAATTGGCACATGTTAATTGTCTCAATCATGAGCTGAAGACACGTTTATCGAGTTTTATAAATGACAAGGGATAGACAAGTCTCTCGACTTTAAGGGGTAATGGTGTACGGAAGTACCAAGTTTTCGACTAAATTTAGTAAATTTAGTTTTAACAAGGAACAATTAAAATTGTCACTATCATTGAAACTAGCACTTATGTTTTAGGAATGGTTGGTGCGTGCTAAACTGGGGACTCATACCCAATACTATTGCGCTGATTCGCCACTCATTTGTAAAAAACCTTTCGGTTTGTTATAATTGGTTTCAATTTTGTTATAAACATTTCGTTAATTTTATTATTTGAAGATCACATAAATGAAGAGATTTTAAGGGAAAATCTCAAACATTTCGTTGGAACCACAGAACAGTCGAATCCTCCATTAATTTGGACCCAAGATCTTTTACTTCCGAAAAAAGTAGATAAAAAAAGGACTGAATGTGTGGTAAAAGTGGAGTCCCCTCCGAGAATAAGGCAATGTTATGACATTGAATTATTGCAATTGAAAGCACCATATTTTAAGCTCAAAGTTGTCAGTGACGGCCAATTCTCTTGTCGTCAATTGATTCATGACTTGGGCATCAAAGTGAACACTTGCGCTCATATCACACAACTTCATCTCAACAGAATGGGTGTCATAACAACTAAAGAATGTCTTAAGAAATATGAACTCCACTCGAAACCCATCACAGAAGCGATCAATAAGTACTCAAATTTTTGTGCCAAAGATCTGAAGAAATACGAAGACTTGAAGACAAATTACAGACGAATTATTTAATTTGTTTAAAATTGTATTAAATTTATTAAATTATTTACAATTGAATAAACAGATTCACTAAAACTGATCGCAGTTTGCATTTACTTTAAATTAAAATTTATTTTATTTAAAAACGCTTTCAGTTGTAAAGTGTTTGAAAAAATCTAGAATTGAAATCAAACTAAAGTTGTGGTGAATTTGTTTGGTTGGGATCCATGGGATAACCCATCGATTGGTTGGGCACTAAATTCGTAGCAGTAAAAGACTGAGAGGGAAAAGCATTCGGAAACTTATCAGTCGGAAGAGTTGCGCTCACAGTTAGAGGAGGCATTCCGGGCAATGATAGGGGAGTCGTAAAGGATTGAATGCCATAAGTCTGTGAAGTGTTGACTCCACTGCTCATTGAAATACCTGAGCTATAATCAGGTTGAGTGTAACCATAATTGGGTGTATATGGACTGCCTTGATAAGAAGGATAAGACTCGCTACTCATGGGTAGAGTTGTTGACATGGGATAACCGCTACCACTCGACGAACTGGTCGTTTGCGTTATAGAATGGTTCAAAGGTTTGTTCGAATAGTATTGATCGGGGAAGCTGTGGGACTGGGGGGTGTTCTCAGATAAACTAATATTTGCCATAGTGTTAACCATCGAGGAAACAGATGTGGAGGCGGGTACAGCCCCACCTATGTTTGCATTGAAAACTTCGTGCTGATGCTTATGGTCGTGAACTATAACCGGTTGAGTGTTGGCCTCAATTGTAGGCGAATAGTGCTGTGTAGGCATCTGTGGAGGCGGGGGCAGAGGTTGGCGCTGCAGTTCATAAGTCTTTTTCTCGAAATGTTGTGTTGGAGGCAATGATTGAGTCGTTTCTACACTTTGAGGCTGAGTTCGAGGCTGTGCCGAATCAGATATCTGTACCTGCGACTCGGGATTATAAGGAATCCTATGAAGATATCCATAGCCAATACCACAGCCAAGACTTCCCTCTCCGCCCCAATTGCTATAAAATTAAAGTTTGAATCATAATTGAAAGGATTGTAATGAAGACAACACCTGTTCGGCACAATCGTTACGTCACGACAAGAGTCAGTGGTCAGGTTGTAGACAAATAGTTTGAGAGGCTTTCCCTCATGAGCTTCAATCAAACTGAAGAGATCTTCACTCTAGCAATTAATGTAATGGTTAACAAAAAAAAAGTCTCGATCTTTTAGAAAAGGCTGACCTCTTGGAGGACAGAATCGGCGCCAATTATATAATCAGAGTAAGGCTTTAGTCCTGCGATCAGTGCGGGAGAGTTACCCTCGACTTCGAGGACGTGCCAAACGTGTTCGTTCGCGCCTTCAAATGAACAGAACCTAATGCTTACGCCAAGAAGTCCCTGTCCACCCCATTTAGAGCTGGGGGTCAGCTCCACTTCTCTGACAGTCTGTGTTTTGCTGTTATAAACAGTCATTTTTAATGGTTTATCAATACTTGTCTTCAATATCTCTTTGAGAGCGTCGTTGTCCTGATTCTGGACATCAAATCAATGTTAAGAATGAGATCAAACAACTCAAAGACATACGAGTCGAGTGTTGCCGATAGCAATAATGAAGTCGAAGTAGGCCTCCAGTCCTGCCTTATGGCCGGGAGAGTGATCCTGAACCTGATTTACACATCATTTTAGTTCATATCAAATGCTAGCGTAGACTAACCCTTAACACGTGATATCCATCAGTACCACCGCCGGGAACTTCGATGCTTTGACTGCCACCCATTTAGACAATAATCCAATCAATAGTTGAATGCAATCCAATTAAGTATTTATAATATTGTGTCGATTTAATGGCGAATCAGTGACCAAATGTGGGGACAACCGACCGGTTCAACAAATAATTTGTCGATCAAACAAATCAATCAATTTTTAGTTTAATTTGATTTTGTCTTCACTCAAAAGTGATCTGAATTTGAATCTAAATCGTCTAAAGTGGTGGAAACCGATTCACAATAAATACACGTAAATAGCCATAAATTGCTTGTTGTTTATGTTAAACGTGGCACAAATGCACTGACAGACACATCACAAACACACACTCTCTTCACTCCACTCCTCCTCTCATTCGCAGCATTTGACTCAATATTAGAGAATATTCCTAAAGCTCTCCACAAAAACTACAATCAGTTGAGTAGAGCCACTAATTTGACAATCGAATAATAAACTGACACATTTTTACACTCAAATTAGTTTTACAAGTTTCAATACATCTAGGTTAAATATCAATACCTAAGTTCCATTTTCAATATTAAGCCTTCTATTCTTGTTGTTTTCAATATGTAAAAAATGTCTAGGTTAAACGATACCAAAATAAACCGAACAGAATAATTTAAATTAAATTGAAAACAATTCAGGTCTAAAGAATTGCTTATAATTTATTTAACATTAACCATTGTGAGTCGAATAAATGTTAAATAAGCTTAAGAAATGCTTGGTCACTTTTAAGCGACATTGCATAGACAGGACAACTTGAGACTCCATTTATTATGGAATAAATTGACAAGTACAAAATCCAAAATAATATGTTTTGTCACGACTTGACTGCGAGTCTACCGCCAGGTCTTAACTCAGATGTTTGGCAACCAATTGAAACGTTCGCCAAATCTTAGAGTTTTAGAGAAATTCATTTAAAAACATATGATTTATGAAACTCTGAACTCATTTATTATTATTAGACTTCAATCAAAATGCCTTCAGTTATGGCCAACAAATGCAAAGTTTGCATTTTTGTTATATTCTTGAACTTTCTTTTTAACCAATTAGTGAGTCATCCATTGCTTGGTCTGGATGTGAATGGTATTGTCAGTCCCTTGGCTTCAGTTCTAGATTTAAAAGGAAAGGGTAAACTAGGACTCGTAAGTACCAACTTAGATTTAATTTATAATAATTCGTCTGAATTTTATTTTATAATTATGTGAATCACCTTTTTAAATATTAAGCCTATAATAATGTCCACAAATTTCAAATCATTTTTTATTAAAAAGTACCATGCATCAAGTATTTGAATTGGCGCCAATCAATTTAATTAATATTTTACTCAAAAATAAATTTACTGGTGTTAGTTTAATTCATGAAGTGTAAGGGTGATTTTCAGAAATCAGCAATTATTTTAAAAACTCCATGAATTCCTTCGGAGTTTCAAAAACACTGAGAAACCAGGGCCGCCGAGATCATTTTAATTTTCATCAGGCATTTTCTCAGCTAATTTAGATATGTTTAAACTGGAAATGGCGAATTTTTCCATTCCCGACGCTTGAGATCGTCATTTCCTATCCCTGAGTGCCCCTGAATTTTAAAGTTTTAGTCCAAAATGGCCCTGCTGTATCTTTTCTAAGACCGTAAACATTGCCCATCCCTGATTTAATTGTAAGATTTAATCAAAACTTTTATTAATTGTTACAGTTGGAAATGTTGCAGTTGGGACAAATACTAAATACTCCGGATGGTATGTATCAAAAGTGACTTTTATATAAAAATCGAATAAACTCTTTGAAAATATTACAGTATTTATAAAAAAAATTGTCCCACAATTCGAAATGTTTATCCCTTATGTCAAGTAATAAAGAGAATAAAAAAGCAGAGGTGGGCAATCGAGGTATTTTCAGAATAGGGCCGTATATTTGATGAGATTCCTTCTTAACATCTGGTGAGGAGAACCACTCATTGCGGAGCTAATAATTTAGTAGACCTGAAATTGTTTATAACTTATTTAAAACATTGTAAATCTAATTAGATTATACCCGAAATTAGTTTTATTTAGCGAAAAAATGTATTCTTTCCTAAACCCCTTAAATTTTTGACTGAAAACCACAATTTCATCCTCTTTTAACTGTCCTATACTTCAATCCTTTAGTGACCTCTAATTGAAAAGTATCCTCTCTATTGTCCGAAATTAATTAATATTCCACTTTACTAAACAAATTTGAATGGATTCGTCCAAAATAAAAATATATTAAAAATATATAAATTCTGAACATTATATAAGAGCCCATTATTCTGCAAAATAGGATTTGACCAGAGATAGCCAAGGTCGACGGTTCTAGGAGGGGGTCTAAGGGGTGATTTTTTGAATTTGCCACCTTGGTGGCAACGAGGGGGTGTATCTATAAACAGGGATGCTCAAGCTTTTCGACTCAGGGGATAATCAGTCGATCCCCCTTGGCTATCCCTGGATTTGACAAATAGGATTTCAGGTAACAAGCCATACTCGGTAAGTGTAACCAAGATAACTAAATAAAAATTACATAGTTGGATTCTTCATATCATTAGTTATATAAGGTAAGTTTTATCTGCGTATGACCATGTTCAAGCTTGCATTTTCACACATTAGTAGTACTTTGATAAATGACTTTTAAGTTGAATGATTAGCAAGGTACAATCACTTCATTTATACTAAATAAATCCATTTTTGTATTATTATTTTGTTTACATTCAAATAGAAAGAGTACATTACTCATTCTATTCATTTACTTGCTAAGTAACCTTGATACAATTATTAAAGTTTTATTTTGCCTACAATTGCTAATGTGTGAAAATGTATTTTACAATTTGCATAACTTTTAGTTATTCTTCTTACGGCTGCCGAACATGGTCATACGCAGATAAAACTTACTTTATATAATAGCTATAATATGAAGAATCCAACTATGTAATTTTTATTAACCTATCTTGGTTACACTTTCCGAGTATGACTTGTAAGAAGCTAAGGTTGACCAATAGAGAGTAAACCAGAAGAAACCAAAAGAAATTAAAAACTAATGTTCATCTAATTAATCATAAGTTATACTAATCATAACTAAAAACATTGAAAAAATTAAAGTATAAATTGTTATTATTTGCCATAAATTATTCGATTAATAAGTTTTATAAATAAGTCTTATATTTAATTAGTTTTTGTTCAGTTTATTAATTTGATCCATGCTTCATTTAGGAGGAGTTGTGAAAGAAGGCGATATTGTATATTATCACACACAAACTAAAGGAATGAAAGATGATGGTGATCTTTGGCCAGACTCTGTCATTCCTTATATGTTTCACCAATGTATTTATATTTTATTTACACAATTTTCTTAATATATGAACAAAACAAATATCTCAGATCTAAACTTTGAGATATAGTCAATATTTACAAGATAATTTTGAATCAGGGATGCTCAAGGGAGGTCGATCTCTTAACCCATAGAGTCGAAAATTTTGGCAACCCCCTTTAGAATTTTGCCAAATTTTAACATTATAGGTATACAAATAAAAACTCCTCTTCATATACCTCTAGAGGCGAAAAATATTTTTACCTTTATGTTAGAGATTTTGAAAAACTACTCCCTAGATCCCATCCCCAAGAAATTTTCGGTCTTTCACCCCTAGAGTCGTCGAGCTTGAGCATCTATGTTTTAAGTAGAGAAGAATTTTAGCCCTATCTAAGTTATTGTTTGGTCAGTGATCACTTATTTGATTAAATGAAATGATTTACATTAAAAGCTGTTGACGATCAGCATAAGAACCTGGTGAAGGAAGCCATGTCGCACTGGGAGGAACACACATGTCTTCATTTTAGACCCAAAAATAAAAAAGACAAACATTACATTCGTTTTCGAACGGATACAGCCGGGTATTAATTGATCTTATCTTTAGATCACAGCATAATAGCATTTATAATTAGATGTTGGTCTGCTGTTGGGCGTCGATTTGATAGACCTGGACCTCAGGATATAAGCTTAGGGTCGGGTTGTTTCAAAGTGAGCTAACATTATTTTATTGAATCTTGAATGTGACAATTTTTTGGTGTAGTTTTACACTGGTAACAACTGTTTGGCTCATAATTGGATTTTAATTTTAATTTCGAATTAAAGCTATTCATGAAATCGGTCATACAATTGGATATTTCCACGAACATTCTCGAAGTGATCGAGACCAATTTGTCGAAATACTTTGGAATAATGTAAAACCAGGAATGAATGTTCAGTTCCAACACAAAGTGATTGCTATTAATATAATGTTTTAATATCGAAATTAATTCATATTTTGAAATATAGAATACACGAAACGAAATCTTTGAATACGACTACCGCTCAATAATGCATTACCCTGCTTGGGTTAGTTGTGATTACCATTTCAGGATTAGTAATATTGGCACAAATTTTAATATCTCCTTGATAATTATTAGGAATATTGAAAAATACATAAAAATTTCGGTTATGCTAATTAATAATTTTAATTTACTAAAAGTTACCATATAAATAAACGCACTAGCAACCTGGAGATGAGGCAAGTCTTAAAAATGTTAAGTTAACATAGTAGTGTTTGGAAGATTTTTTTCCAATAATTTTGTAGAATGGAGGAAGTAAAACAAATTTTCTTAAAATTTTTGCCCAAATTAGCCAAAATTTAAAAGTTTTTCTGTTCGTTTCGCTCATCAGCAAAAAGATATAAATTCTTGAAAGTTCACTCGAGCTTCACCCATGCCTTTTCCTGTGTGCCTTCTGTGTCAGTCATATTCTTTTTAGACCAATTCCATTTTGTGGCATTATTACCACAATAACTGTTTACTTGCTTTGGTTAGGAAAATGATTTACTATTAGCCAGGTTTGCCCCATAGGCATTTTCTGAAAATCCCCTCAGTTTGAGTTTAAATCAAAACGCGATCTTTTTTGATGTTCTCTGTTAATCTGTTTTTGTTAATTTCGTTGAATTGTAATTATTACTGGATCTAGCCACTTTTGTTTTCAGATCATATTGGAAAGTGAAGGGAAAAAAATCTCACTCTTATATCAATTCTAGGATTTTGAATAAATTTGATGATCCCTATGAAGTGGTGGTAAACTATGACTAACTTTATGACCCACACAGATGGCTGGGATTTTAAAATCCCATATATACTTCTAAGTCTATTTTTACACATTTGTTTCTAAGAGTTAACTTGATTTCTGTTACAGGCGTTCAGTAAGACTCCGTTAAAAGAAAACGTAGTGTTATCTAAAAATCCATTCTGCCAGTACCAAATTGATGAAGAAAAAAATTCAATCAGTTTTAGGGGTATTTCACATAAATTTTTTATTTTGATAATAAATTTGGTTTTTATTTAGATATAAAACTGACGAATATTTTATACAACTGTAACGGTTTGTTATTTAACTAATTATATTCATATTCAAAATAGAATTTGGTTCTTTTCCATTTAATAGAAAAGTGTCCAAATATCCATCAGACTAAGTGTGAAAATGGAGGTGTTCTTAAGCCCAACAACTTGAATGGCAAAGATTGCAGTTGTCTGTGTGCCCCAGGTCTTTCCAATTATTCCATTTGAGTTCAAATTTTAAACTAAAAAATTGATTTCTAGGATTTGGTGGAGAAATTTGTCAGAACATTGTAAGCAGTAAGCAAGTTGATCCGTCGCAACCGAAATGTGGTGGAAACATAACTGAACAAGGTTTTATTTTGATTATTTTGACAACAAATTAAGATATATTTAATTGAATAATAGGTATAATTTCAACACCGAATTATCCCCTTAGAAAAGAAGAATATGAAAGTTGTAGTTATTGGATAAAAGCGCCCACCGATCATAGGGTGAGGGTCACTTTCGAAGACTTCAGTTTCGCTGAGCCGTATGGCGGCAATGAAAAGTCAGTGGCTGAAGGGTTGTGCTTATATGAGAGCGTAGACATTCGTAAATCCAATAATATATATAAGGGCTCAATGTATGAGCACTTAATCATTTGCTTTAGTCATTCATTAATTGAAAATTTGATTTAAGATATTGTGGACAACAAATCAAAGCGAATACAATAATGGAATCCGAAACAAATCATTTCATTATAATTATTATCGCTGACGACCAAAAGAGAGGACGAGGTCTTAAGGCTAGGGTTGAATTCATTGAAGACAAGGATAAAGATATAAAGACCAAACATTCGGCCACAACCAAACATGTCATCAAATCCAAGCCAAAGAAAAAAGAATCCATGTTGCAAATACTCGATGCCATCGCTCTCTAATCATTCATTTCTCTAATTTATTAAACATTAAATTATTGCACTATTATTTGTGTAAAGGTATGGGCTCTCAAACTAATAAATAGATTTTACCATAATGCAATGATTGTTCGCTCAAAGCAAAAACAAGGTAAATTTGATTTTTGTGTTAATATTTTAATGAAAGAGAAATGATTTCATCAAAACGTACTTTTATTCGAAAAATATACAGCAATAATGAAAAACACATATCTTATAAAGTGCTTTATTTCCAACACAAACAACATTTCTATCGTCTTTTCGAGAACCAATTAAATAAAGTTGGAAATTTTACTAACTTGTAAGCTTGATTACTTTTATAATTCTTTGGATATTATTTGGCATTTAGATCTTATTAGAATACTTTTCAGCTTAGAGTTACCTTATTCATTGATGACTCGAATCAAATTAATTACAATACAAATGCATTTGTGACCAAAAAGTGGCGACATTTCGATCATTTGTTACAAAATGATTACTTTTTCCTAATTTATTTTTGACAGAACATCTTAAGTTTTAAAAAAATTCATCTTCAACACTTAGTGCCCATCAGTTTTCATTTGGAATGACCTTTCAGGAACAATGTTTGAATCTAATTTGAATTTAGGAATCAAGAGAAGTAATGGATAAAATTGGGGCGGGTTTTGGAATGTTCAATGTTCAATTGGAATAGAATTAAACTTTCAAACTAAAAGTAGCGTGGAAGATTGAGGAGCACTTTATATGGTATGTATAATAAATTTGTCAATCTATACATCGTTCGTGCATTTGATTGTTTGTGAGTTCTTTAAAATTATTTTCAATGAAAATTGCGATAAATATAAGAGTGTTTTGACAAATGAGTGCTCAAAACTACAATTTAGTACCATTTTGTTTGTTAGCACTAATTATAATCTAGTGATAAATCGCTATCAAAACAATTTTCATAAATGGTTTGAGTATAAGCACAGAATAAGACAAAAGCATTGCAGCCTCGCATCACTTTCCTTGATTATTTTCAATTTAAGAGCCAATTCATATATTAAAACAGTAGAGATCCACAAAATTGAGAGTTAATTGAAAAGGAATGTAATGCCTTCACTATTATTGATGCTCACAAATAATGGACATAAATTTGACACAATGTGAGTGAACTAGAAATTGTCTTAGAATCTAGAATCGTAATCAAGGAATAGTTGATTGTATGGGTTTGGCTGTAAGGCTTGGCTTATCTGAAAACCATTTGAAAAGTTGCTTCGACCACAATTCTATCAATAATAACATTTTGTTGGTTTAGTAAAAATGAAATGATTTGGCAATGAATTGACTTATAATAACAATATATTAAACTTGAAGGCAATCATATATTCTTTGATAACACAACCAAAAGTATTTTGTAGATTAATCCCAATTATATATAAGATTGTCGTTTAAAGTCCATAATAATTCACTTTTGTCTTCCATTCCTCACTTTTTATGTTTACTAGCAATCGTTTGAATGGCTTAAGTAAAATCCCCTTTCATTGGAAACCCATTAGAGAGTAAATGCAATTTCTTATTGCATTTACCATTTCTTTGCAGAACTTGCGATCATTTGATTTGTGGTGAGTTTGCACTGATTTGCTGCTCAAATCTAATTCACTTCAATTTACCAAGTTTCTAAAACATCGCACAACATTCGATTAACAGTTAGAAAATAATTAGCAAATTCTATTGGTATCTTAAATGAGAACTCTTTATTTCGAATTCAGGGAGAGAGTGAGCTAGCAACTGTTGTTAAAGAAATGTTTAATTTAGGGAGCATGTTTGATCTATAGAATATTCACTGCAATCGACTGAATTCGTATATTATTCATAATTAAATTGCATTTAACCCCCAACTCATACTTGGACACTCTTATATATTGGGCCTTTGACTTTTGTCTTGATACTATTTTTTGAAAACTGATTTTCAATGTAATGACTGTTTTACAGAATTTTAATTTAATTTTTTTTTTGCATTTTTGTATCATTTTAAAAATGGAAAAGAAATATAAAAGAAAAACATATCTTGGCTCTTAATAAAACTTGTATTCATATGTTGTCGGCATTTATCTGTTTGAGTTCACAATTGATAAGTCTTTGAATTCAATTAAATTTAAAATTAATAATAATTATTATGAATAAAATGAGAATTTAATTTGTATTCCAAAATATAGTACCCATTCAATAGTCAAATCATTTATAAATTATTGGCTAAAATTCCATTTTTGAGCCAAACTTATTATTACAAATTAATTATTATTATGCTGTTTGTTTTGCACATTAAGTTACGTATTATCTAGAGCATTTAAGCAAATATTCGAAACTCAATTTAGGTTTTTTAGGTAATAACAAGCAAGTAATCTTGCACGTGGTGGACCCTTCGGACACAAGTCACAAGTTATTTATATTTCAACAAAATGTGAACAGAATTGAATTGTGGGTCATATCAAGTGAAAGGTTGGCATTAATTTAAAGCCTATTTTCGTCACTTTATTATACGTTCGCCAAACAGAGAAAGTTATCACATCTACGTTATGACTGTTTCATATGATGCACATGAAGACCAAGGGATTCCTTCCTCGGAAAAGTCATTTTTGGCTTAAATAATCCTAACAGTTTTGATAAAATATGGACCTCAATCCGTTAACTTTCTTCTGATAACAAATGATGTTTTGATTAGAAATAAGAAAAATTTCCTTTCTCACATTTGGATTCAAATTCAGTATTCCTTTAAGATGAGTGAATATAACTTCCCGTTCCCTCAAAAATTCGATTGATATAATAGATTCTTGACTGAGGTTTTACTGAATATCGAAAGCATTTCGATATGAATTCACTCATAATTAGTAAGAAATTGTTTTTAATGAAGAAAATGTTTAAATTGATTCGAATAATGGGAATGACTTTCGACTGATTTGTTACAAGTTGTGTATCCAAAGTATTGAATCCTAAGATCAAAGAAAGATTAATTCGATGAAATATTGTATAGATATATACCTGGTATCTAAAATTTTTTGGATATAAATGGAGATTCGATGAAAAAGAAATAAAAATATACTCTTTTTTCATATCAGAAATTAAAATCTAATGATTGAGACGACCGGCAAATTATATTCCGAAGAGTTGGTGACCGGTGGCTGTCAATCAGTTGTTAAGTGCTGACCATTTCTTATTAAGTTTGATATTGAGGTTTATTCAATTCTTAAGTTAGAGTCACGGCTACAGAGAGGCACTAATTGAGTGAAATTGGGTTTGAATTAGTGTTGACATCATATAAACTGTCGAATCAAAGCTATGATCGCTATATTCGTTGAAATCATTTGAAGGCTTTTTGATAATTGATAGCCGTCTGAAACCGCACTACTTATGCACGAAATGCCAGGATTTGAATTGTGTGCTAAAAATGCATTATTTAATTACTAGTTTGAATTCTATTCAATGCAATTAATTGAATTGAAAGCAAGAATGAGATGCCTTCAATCACTTACACGTCTCTTTCATCACTTGAGGCAAATATCTCTGCCAGAAGGCACACTGCTTTGTTCGCGGGCCCCGACCTACTTCAGAACCATTGGCTGATAGTGTTAAGTATTCCTTTCCGAAAGCCGTATGAAGAGGCCAATATGTTTGAGACCACTGGCCGTCAATCATTGTGCTGGGATTACTGTCACCAAAAGAGAAAATCTATATTTTGCACCAATTCTATTATATCTTCAATGAATATTTTATGTTCAAATCAATATAGGGTTGGGCTGCACACCATTCCTCACATAAGATATACTCAAGTCGGCCAATGGCTGGCTCTTCTCCTTGATTATATTTGGAACTGATACAATTTAAAATTTTAGATATTCTAAAGGGATATGAATGCAATCAAATGTAATATAAAATATGCATTTATTTGCTTTTATTTCATACCAAATATAAAATGAAACAAAAAAAGAAATAAAAATTGTGAAAATACCCGGTTTTTGCGAAGTTGGCCCAGAATTCCATTACTCTTTTACTGAGCTTTTTCTCTTCTTCAGTGAATTGGTAGTGGATATTAAGTGGTTCACCGAAAACAAAGCTGATCTCTTCGCCATGTATGGTTCCCATCCATTTTGGCCATGGGCTTCGTGACGAACGATGAGTGAAATAATACATATACACGTCATTGCCGGCCAGTGCATAGCGATAGGCCAAATCATTTACTGGACACGTAAAGTGATAGTCGCCCACCATTTTGTCGATGGCATCTCTATTTTTGATCGGATCATCCGGATTCAACCAATCGGTATATTCGAAGATAATGGCTTCCTGTCCCACTCTTCCCACATAAGGGTTGAGTTCCTTAACCGATTTGATAAAGTCTTCTCGAGTCAAATAGACTTCTTCTATCTTTTTGAATAAATCCGTCAAATAATAGATTATAAAATAAGTTCCTTCTTCTGTATTACTGCCCAAAAGCAAACGGGTTTTCTTGAAGTTCTTGTTGGCCATCGACACTTCTGGTAACTCATCGAGGAATGTGCCGTCAATTATTGGAACAAATGGAAACTCGACAATTCCAAAATTTCCAGATTCATTGCTGACCAGATCCCATGGATCAGCCCTTCGCAAGCAGTCAATAACTGCCTCAATATTTTTTGGTTCATGAGGACAGCCAACTGCCTCTGCAAGTCTTAACCCACGAAGAGTCAATTCCTTAGGATCAACCAGACCCCATGGAACTGTTGGTGACCCACTTTGAAGTATAGCCTGACTAAAAAGATGACGACTAAGGGGCGAAATCAAATGAAAACCAATACTGGTTGCCCCAGCACTCTCTCCAAAAATGGTGATATTATCAGGGTTACCGCCAAAATGGTGAATATTGTCTTTGACCCACTGAAGAGCCATAATCTGGTCAAACATTCCAGCATTTCCGGGCACTTCTGTGCGGGCGTTTTCAAAGAATAAAAATCCCAAATTTGCGACCCTATAGTTGATGGACACCACTATTATATTTTCTTCTGAAGCTAATATTCTGCCGTCATATATATCCAAAGAAATTGAACCGCTATAAAAACAACCGCCATATATCCACACCATAACCGCCATCGGTTTTTTAGGGCGAGGTTTGGGCACCCATACTGTTAAATAAAGGCAGTCTTCGCTGAGTTTAGTGTTTGCATTCCAAATGGTAGAACCGGCGAAATCGTCACCAAATGTCGTGTCATTCAACTGAAAACAAGAATTGGGTCTTTCGGTTACATTTAAAATATTATTCCAGGCGTCGATTGGCTTCGGATGTTTGAAACGATTTTTGCCAATTGGGGGCTTTGCATAAGGAATTCCCAGAAAAGCGTCCACTTTCTTGCCATGGTTGGAGTCGAGCGTTACGCCTCTTATAACACCTTTGTTTGTCTTAACCAGGAGGTCGTTATCAGAATAGCCGGTTGTTGTTCTGTATCCAAAACTTTTGCAATTACTTAAGTCTATGAACACAACCAATAGAAGAGATAATGTCTTAAATATTATCATATTTGGCACTAAGAGAGACCAAATAGTCTTCACTACTGATCTGAAGTCTATTCTTCTTATTTTAATCAAAGATTTCGATTTGGATAACATTGAAGTTAAAGGAAAGTCATTTGATTTGACTTCAATCAAGTCTTAGCCAACAAACGACTGTTTTGCAGATAGTTATCAATTATCTGTGAAGACAACAAACATTTCATTATTACTCACTTATATGTATATTATCACAAATATCAAGAAATTCAAATATTTTTAACAGCCTCATACAAATAAATTAATGCCAAAAGTGAGCTTGCTAAGTATTTTAGTGGTAAATAATGCACATAATGTATATATTTGACACTTATCTGTCAACATCTTCTGGTAATTCATTCAATTGTCAATTCAAATAAAACTGACGATAAAAATATTTAGTCTTAATTAGGATTTAGTTTATTATTCATTCGATAAAACTTATGATAAGTAAACACTTTTAAAAAATTTCATTTAATATAAGTGAAAGTTTGCTCTCAACTAATGGAAAACAAATCAAAAGTCCTTCATTTTATTCGAAACATTTTCAATAAAATCCAATTAAAGTGAAATCAAAATAAAATTATTCGATAGAATAACTCAAAAACTCTTCTCTACAGATAAAACATTTTCTTCTAAATACTCTTTAAATTCTAATCGATTGTGTTTTATTGTCCAATAGTTTACATGTTTATCCAATCAAATTTTTCTAGATTCTAGGTACCGTATTACCGTGGAAACACCGGCATGCCGGTAAATATGAGGTACAAAAAAATCAATTGTATATGACTTTCTTGTATTTATTGATGTCTTGCCATTAAATCAAATGGGGCATTCTATTTTAACTTTTAAAACTCAAATAAAGTTAAATTAGTGTTGAGTCAAACTGAAAGTAATGTCGCACTTAATCCTTAAAAGAATTTTTAATCTCCGAACAAACTACTAGTCATATGAATTTTACATTCATTTGTGATGTATTTACCAATTTCAAATTATTCAAATTTATTCATTTTTACCGGCATGCCGGTAAACCCGGGGTATACCGGCAGTATCATCAACCTCGAATTACACCGGCATGCCGCTGTTTCCGCGGTAATACGGTATTAGGCAAGAAATATTCAGGGGAATCCACGTCTTACTCTTTAGAAAAGTTTGGGTTTACCCCCTTTAGAATTTTGAAAAATTTGACATTACATTATTACATATTTATTTTTTAGCGAAGCGAGGCGGCAAATATTTTTACATTAATCCCCCTTTGTGCTTTTTTCAATTTTGTGTTTTTCACTACCTCTATGAAATGGGATGTAGTATACAATGGAATGTGTATAGTTTTGTGCGTTACCCCGTAATTAATTTTGGCTATATCGTTTGTATTAAATAGAAAGTTGACATCCTAAAGGTACAGTGAAGGTACAAACCCCTTTCCTTGAAATCAAAAGAACATGATCAATTTCTATTTTAAAGTTAGAATGTTAATTAAAAATTTTACCATGACATTTGTCACAACATCTATCTCTTTACTTTCCGATAGACATTTATTGCTTGTTTTAATATTTTCAACTGA